>WBZZ01005827.1:0-22500 GCA_019918135.1 Paulinella micropora | reverse complement strand
GGTATGGTAATTATGATATCATGAGGGACGACAGCAAGGAACACGAACTAGGAATAAATGAAAGCCGATATGCGGTAAGGATTAACGGCAACTTCCGATCATTCACGATGCGCGATGTGATAAGATTTATTGAGATTGTGTTGAACGACTTTGTAAAACGACAAGCACCCGAAGATAAGGTTAGCCTAGGTATTGAGTTTGTTGATTGCTATGGAAAAGTATCAACAGGCTTACACAAAGTTAATCAAATATCGGTTGAAAAAGTTTTAGAAAGATTGTCAGCAATATTTCAAAGCAACGAAAGTCTTTACATGGATGAGAACGGAATAAACTTTGATAAATTAAAATTTGTGTTGAAATCTGTTAAAATGCCTACGGGCGGGACAAGGCTACAGGTTTTGAACAAATTGGATATATACAGAAAGAAAGGAGTAATCTGCATTACAAACAGCGATAACTTATGCTTAGCACGAGCAATCGTTGTAGTCAAAGCAAAAATTGAAAAACATCCAAAATTCAAGACAATACTAATGGGAAAAGAAAGATACAGCAGGAAATGGCCGAGGCTTTACACGATGAAGCGAAAGTCATTAAGGATGTGTGTGGGATACCAGAAATTAATACATTTGCTAATCACATTAAATACAATCTGGTTATTGTTGAATTTCCTGACAAAATCATTTATAAAACAGAACTACTTGATGCGAATGGCGAACGGCTAACTAACCTTTACATTCTAAAGACTGAAGGACATTACGATGCCATAACTAACATGAAGTCTATGATAGGAAAAAAGAATTTCTGTGAGTTATGTCTAAGAGGGTATATGGAAAGACACGCCTGTGAAGCCAAATATAGTATCTGTGAAACCAACGGATGTAAGGGAATAAATGACAAGAGCCAGTGGAAAGAATGTGAGAAGTGTAATAGAAAGTTTCCAAACACTGAATGCTTTAATAACCACATGACGACAAACTGCGATGTTAAAGCGAAATGTAAATCGTGCGGTCTTAATTACAGAAAGAAGGATGAGCACAAATGCGGATATGTGAAATGCCGAAATTGCAAACTAGTGAAACCGCTTGAACACCAATGTGGAATAGTCCAAAAAGAAATCTTACCGCCGTCAGAGCAATACATATTCTTTGACTTTGAAGCGACACAGGACACAGGCGAGCACATTGTTAATCATGCGGAAAGCCAGTATTACGATGGAAGGGGCCCCGCCCCTTTCCGAACCCTTGACAAAAAAGGTGGGGGTATGGTAGGGGGTGAAGCCCCCTCCCCTATTATACATAAGAACATTCAAGATTTCTGTAATTGGGCTTTTGACACTAAACACAGCGGATTTACAGTTATCGCACACAATGCACGCGGTTATGATTGTCAGTTTATTCTTAAGTGGTTGGTTGATAATGGACAAACTCCATTCGTAATCTATGAAGGTGGTAAGATTATGATGATGACACTTAAGAAGTATCGCTTTATAGACAGCCTAAGTTTTCTTACGATGCCATTGTCAGACTTTCCAAAGACATTCGGGCTTACGGAACTTAAGAAAGGTTTCTTCCCGCACTTCTTCAATACGGCTAAAAATAAAAACTATGTCGGTGTAATGCCACATAAGAAACATTACGGCTACGACACGATGCGAGGAGATAAACGAAAAGAATTTCTTGAATGGTATGACGAACAAGTGAAAGCACATAACCACTTTGATATGGCGAAGGAAATCGCAGAGTATTGTCATTC
Source organism: Paulinella micropora (assembly GCA_019918135.1). Lineage (NCBI taxonomy): Eukaryota > Cercozoa > Imbricatea > Euglyphida > Paulinellidae > Paulinella > Paulinella micropora. The sequence goes on along the minus strand of WBZZ01005827.1, from coordinate 20,748 downwards.
AGATGTTGATATACTGAGAAAGCGCTGTATAGATTTTAGAAACCAGTTTCTAGAGTTTGGTATTGACCCTTTTCAATATACAACTATTGCGAGTTGTGTTATGGCTTTGTATCGTGCTAAGTTTATGCCAGAGAATTCAATTGCGATATTGAAAGCGGAAAAGCAAAACAGGATGACTTCTAGGGCTTGTGTAGAATGGTTAGCATACAGAAGCAGGTTAGACAAAACCGATATTAAACACGCATTCAACGGAGGTGAAAAAATGTTTCAACTCGGGCAGTCTCGTGTGTATGTAGATGGATGGGATGAGAAAAACAAAACCGCTTATGAGTTTTACGGGTGTCATTGGCACGGATGTGATAAGTGTTGGAATAGCAATGCTTTGAATCTGAAGAAAAATAAGACAATGGGCGAACTAAACAAGGAGACAATGAGAAGAGAAAAATAACTTAACGAACAAGCGAAAGTAATAAGTATCTGGGAGTGTGAATGAAGCCTGATGAAAACCAGTGAAAGACTGGCAGAGGATACAAACGAACGAATTACTGAACAAGAAGGACTAAACCCACGAGAGGCAATGTTTGGAGGTAGAGTGAATGCTCTGAAATTATATTGGAAATCACGACATGATAATGAGTATGCAAAATATATTGACATATGCTCACTTTATCCGACCGTGATGTATTACGACCTTTATCCAAGCGGACACCATATCATAATACGACCAAGCAACGAGAAGGCAAGAAAAAATATGAAAAATAAAATTATAAACAGAGAATATTTCGGAGTGGCTAAGGTTAAGATGCTACCACCTAGAGGCTTACTACACCCAGTCTTACCGAAGGCGGATAGAGGTAAGATGATGTATTACTTATGCGATAAGTGCGGAATGACTGAGCAACATGGAGAATGTAAGCACACTGATAAAGAACGAGCAATAACAGGCACATGGGCAACTCCAGAAATTTACAAGGCCTTAGACAAAGGGTATAAGTTGATAAAAGTATATGAAGTATGGCACTGGCAAGAACAAAGCAGTAGCTTATTCAAAGAATACATAAAGACATTCTTGAAAGTAAAACAAGAGTCCAGCGGGTATCCCGCGGGATGTAATACGGAAGCAGAAAAACAAAATTACATAAACAGCATGGAAATCAAAATGGGAGTTAAGATGGATGAAAGCAAAATATTTAAAAACGAAGGACGGCGAGCAGTGGCTAAGTTGTGCTTGGACTCTTTATGGGGCAAGTTTGGACAGAAACAAAATAAAACACAGAATAAAATGATAAAGGATAAAGATACCTTATACAAACTATTGAACGATAAATCAGTGGATAATATAAATATTAACATAATTAACGACCAAATTGTAGAAGCCAGTTATGACTTAAAACAGGATGCGGTGAGCGACCCGATTAAAACAAATATTGTGGTTGCTTTATTTACTACATGCCACGCGAGAATGAGACTTTACAATATGATGGACAGATTAGGCAATAGGATATTGTATCATGACACAGACAGCGTAATATATACGACTAACAAAGAAATTAATGAGGCAGATGTAGAGACAGGCGATTTACTGGGAGATTGGACTGATGAATTGAAAGGAGCAAAAATAAAAACCTTTGTGGGAGGCGGGCCAAAATGTTATGGATACTTATTAGATAATGGTAAAGCCAGTATGAAAGTAAAAGGATTTAGTATGAACTATGAAACGAAAAAAGCATTGAATTTACCGAATATGTTAAGTGTAATAAGTTGCGGGCTAGGTATTACGAACACTGAATTATTTGAGAATGGTAAAAATGAACTGGCTGAATTGTTGGAGACTGATGAAGAATTACGGATTGCAAAGCGAATTGAGAAATCTGGAAAAGTAGTTATAATAGAAAACAACAAGATAACGCGAGACAAACAAAAGAAAAAAATAACAAGCGAATACTTAGAAAAGATATTTAGTTTTACATATACGAAAAGACAAGTCATCGGAATTGTAGAGAATGCGATTGAAACTAGACCTTTTGGATATTAAAAGATTTATGAACAAATATCAAACAATTAATTTTTTTCCATAAAATTTTTTACCACTCTATATAGACAGATGACCACCCTCACCAGACTATGCGAGAAGTTTGAGAAACTCTCTATTGAAAATAAAAAGGGCAGGCAAGCCAAGGGATATTTTTCCATTCGGTAAGTATAAAGGTAAGAAAATTCAAGATGTAGCGGTTATTGATAAGCCATACCTTGAATGGGTTATGAAACAGCCGTGGTTTGAGAAATTTACTGACATTAAAAGTGAAGTAAAAAAATATATTTGATTAAAAAAATAATATAATAATATAAGATGACTGACCTGTCAACCAAACAGGACTACTTAAATGAAATTGACAAATGGAACCTTGATGTTTCTATTAAAAAGCCCACGATTAAATGGACTAAGCCTGACATTGTTTCTTTCTATGAGCAATATAAACCACGTGATGACAATGTGAAAGTAGTTATACCTTTAGAAAACGTGTTGGTTGAAGAGCCGAGCACACCATTTACGGCGACTGATTTAAAGGAGACCAGTATCACTGAAATCAAGACTAATGTTGGCGAAGAAATAGCGAATGCTACATGTACAGAAGAAGGATGTATATTAAAGAAAGATGTTCTTCAATATGGAAAATATGCACACAAAAACATTGAAGATGTAGCCAAGATTGATAAACCATACCTTGAATGGTTAGTTCAACAGCAGTGGTGCCAAAATGTGGGATGCCATAAAAAAAATTATTTGATATTTTATTCACCCGCTACGCGGTTTCATAAAACATCGTTTTCCATTAAATTTTTTTTGCTTTTATTTTTTACTTTAATGGTTTACGATGTTTGTTGAAGACGTAGTCTGAAAAGAAAATCGTAGATTTTCTAAACAAATATCACTGGTCTTCTATGAAGTTAGCGATAACATTAACATTTGAACCATTATTAGCAGTAGCAACGGATTTTTGTGTAAAAGTCAATACATCACTAGGAGACAGATATATATCAAAATTTCTAAGATTTATTTGTTGAGTTGATTGAGAATTTACATATAGTTTAAAAATTGTTGTTCCGTTGGCAACGGCACTCGCCTTTGTATCAGTATCCACAATTGAATACTTAGTATCAACATCTGCAAAACCTGCGCCAGTTAGTGCCCCATTCAATACCATTCTTACTACACACGCCTTACTATCTTCATTTGTAATACTTATCAAAGTGGGATAAACATTTGAATAATTTGTTAAATTAGCACCGCCCGCATCAAATGTTGCTTTATTCCTGATACTAATAATAGGGCTTTCAGTTGTGTTTGCTGCTTTACTTCCTTCCACTTCGTTTGTTATACTTGTGTTTATTGTATTACTTCCTTCAATAAATAATCCAACACTCGCTGTTTTAAGAGTTTGAATTCCATTAGCAGCATCATTCCTCATTAGTGCGGTAAATGGTAAAGTAGTGTTTCTTAGACTTACACCTGTGTTGGCATTCGCATACTTAATAGTATGGACTAATTGAAATTCGCCTGTCGTAGGATTTTCAATAGAAAACCTTATAGCACCAAAGCCTAAATATTGAAATTGAATTTGGAATACATTTCCTTTACTCCAATCAATAACAGGCATATCTTTTGTTCCATTGCACGGGTCATCCCAGTTTGCTTGTTGAATATAAGTTGTCGCCCCTCCTTTGGCTTGTAGAATACGCATCCCGACATTAGTTTTATAAAAATAAAAACCATTTCAAAAATCACTTTCACCAATTCCTACACACGAATAATAGGCTTTTGTGTCATCAGTTGTCCATATAGCAGTGAAGCGACCGACAACTCCCATACCCGTCCGATATTTTATTCTTCTTTTACTTGTTAGGATAGCATTCGCTGTGTTATCGGCTTGAGTTTTTAATTCAGCCATATTATCCAAAAATGACACAGACGATTTTGTTTCTGTTTTTGTCCATATCCTTGTATTAATAGTGTATGGAAAGATTTCCTGAACAACTGGAGTTAATTGTCCAACTAGTGTTTCTCCAAAAGCAGTTTTCATATTATCAGTTTTAATACCACCATCATATCCTACTTTGACATTTATAAAATCTCCGTCTGGATTTTGTGAAATTAAATTTCTCTGGTGAGACATATTGTGTATAAAAAAATCGCTCGCGATTTTGCTATATAAAAAATTTGCCTGCAAATTTTGTTATAACACAAACGAGTTTGTTTATATATATAAAACAAAAAAAAATTATTTAAATCATTTATATTTTATTCAGAAATCTGTTCATATCCATTTTGAAATAGTAATAACATTTGCCTTCACTTGAACCTCTCGCTGAGTGATAGCCAGAGTGTAATGATTGAGACCAACATTTGCAGTAGTAGCCATCATCTCCCAGCGTCTCTCTTGAGAAAGGTCAAGCCCACTAATTTCATTCTGGTCTTTACTCCAAAGCGGGCGAGTGTTGTCAAATGTATCAACCCAGAACCAGTTGTATTGATAGACATTGCTGTTTACCAAAGCACTACCTTCAATTTTATTTTTTAGATACATGTAATCTTCAAGGTTGTATTAGCAGTGCTAATATTAAATTCTTGAAGTCTAGACCCTTCAAGGGTGGTATAGAAGGAAGTAATCTTTGAACCATTCCTATTATCGTTATCATACGCGGTATTCTTTGTTTCTTCATTATTGAATGCCGAATGGTAAATTTTCTTAATTCTCCGTCCGTGTCCTCTATCGAACCTCATAATAATGTTTTGACTTGTAGATGCCTGAATTGTGTTTTTGTATGAGTATGGGTAGTCAATCGTAAAAGACATACCTTCGGCACTGCTCACTTTTTGTTGAATAGACTGGATAACATCAGGGTTTGTTTCAACCGCTAGAAACAAGTTTAAGTTTGCTACCTGTGAATTAGTTGTGCAAGGAAAAGAACCTTGATTTGCTGTGTTAATAGTGGTAGCAAGACCTGTATTAGCATCAACACCACCAACATGATAAACAGTTCTGTTACTAGCCGCCCAAACAATTCTCATGGTCAGAATTTCAGGAAACATAATAGTCTTATCAAGTGCGAAAATAGTATTGTAAATCATAGACAATGGAATCTTCACATAAATAAGAGGGTCTGTGTTAGATACCTCCCTCAAGATACTTCGCCTCAGTGTATGAAACATTCACAGCAGACAAAGCACCCGCTCCAGTTGTCAGCAAAGTATCATCATGTCTTCGTGCATTAAGTGATGGAGGAGCAATAGCCCCAGCAATAGCATTACCAAAACGATTTAATGTTGCCTGAAGGTGACCATCGGTATCAATACTACCAGCTACAGTCGCCACACTTGCCTGTTGTCCAGCATACACGTTAGCAGTAAATGCTGTTGTTGCTCGCCCATCAGCATTACACTTTTGAAGCATACACCCAACACCAAGACCTGCTCCATGGTTCTCAAGTGCCAAAAAGTCCTTCAATGAAGTCTCAGGCTTCCAAATCATTTTCGTAATAGTTCCGACATTATTCAAATCACACAAATAAACACCACTACGGGTTTGAAGTTGAATCTGTCTAATCATACTCAAACAATCCATAAAAATACGATTGTGTCTATCTGCAACTCCTGAAGCACCTGGGGCGTAAGTGAAACTCAGCACAGACTTTGCCAAGTTAAATGGACGACTGATAAGGTCAAATGTGCTTTCCTGACCGCCCGCTGAAGTAACAACGACATTTCCTGCTCCTTCGCGAGGAGTAAGTTTGTTAAGGCGATACGAACAGCTGATATAATCAGTCTTACTGAAGTCTAATTCTCCGCCGTGTTGAGTTTCATTTTTGTTTTTTAGGCAGTTGTGAAATTAACTCATTCACCAGAATATATTTATAGAAAAAAAATAATTCTAAAATTAAATTAATTGATATTTTATTCTGACTTCGTCATCATAAAACATCGTAAGCCATTAAAGTTTAAAAAACGATGTTTGACAATAAACGAGAGTGCTTAGCACGACCATCTCGTAGAGTGATTACACCCTTTGGGCAGTAAAGTGAAATTGTCAAATATCATCTAGATTTTAACAAATTAAAAAATGATGTAAATAAATTAAAATAATTAGTCTCTCTGTGAATTAATAATGTCATTACAATAACTAACCCATCAAGATTAATCGCTTGGTCGTTTTCGTCTGTAAGATAAAACCGATACACATTATTTGAACTGGTGGATAATTTGTTACCATACTCCGACCCACTTCCGTCGTATATAATGGCACCAAATGGAATTTCGTTGGCGGTGTATATTTCTTGTAGCACATGATTATCTCCTTCACCAACTAAGTCCGATTGAAGGTATAAAGTCTTTTCGCCAGTTAGAATAATCACATTCGGCGATTTAATAAAATCATTCGTAAAGAAATATTATGTTGAATTTCTATCAAAACCCATTACCTCGTGAATACGGGTATCAGCATCAAATATAAACCGCGGTTGAATACCTCCGTTATTTGAAACACTTAATGTTAATTTGCCATCCTCCGCTTCTGTGTTGGTATTGTTGCTTGAGACGACATAAGTATAATCATTCGGACTTTCTGTCGTCAGTACCTCGGCCAGTTTATTTTTTAAATTGTTCATTGTGTAGTTTCCCTCAGGTATCGTAATTAAAGCCTCATACCCGCCTTCGCTAAGAGTAAAAGTATTATATGGTGACGCCACAGAGTAATACGACTTCGGAACATAAATATGAAGTATTTTGCAGTGTGTGGGATTGTCTAGACCCTTCATATTGACTTCGTGTGTAAAGTCGCTGTCCGTTCCAGTTATCCTATTTTTTACTATTTATGTAATAGATGCCCGAACTTCTTCCTCCCTTGTAGTCCATGATATATTATACAAATAATATTTTTTAGATAAATGTATCAAAGCCATATCCATTCTGGGCTTTCAACTCCTCCGCTTCTTTTAAGTCTGTATAGCCACTAGCAAACTTAAATCGGTTGCCTTTCGCCCGCTCCATTAAAAATCTCATACTATGCCAACCACATGTGTCTGAGGTGTTTGATTGTTGCTTTACTCGATTGACCTTCATTAACAAATAACTATCGGGATGGCTTCGGTCAATGAGTTGTTTCATTTGTTGTTGAAAGTCTTCTGTCGGCTCGTAAAGTGCTAATGGGTCATAGACTTCAACACTCCTGTCTTTATCTAGACTTATCCATACGGCGATCCAATGAGACCCTGCTTGCTTGTGATTGTCCAAATTCATAATAAATCCATATCGTTTTCTGCTTTCGGGCTTCAACTTGTAGATTTCATCACTTGCTATTGCTCCGAGATACCATCCATATTTTTTCATTATGTCATCTATTTCATTAGTCATTAGCCCACACCCCTCTCCTTGTAAGGGGACTTGCTCTGGTTGCTCTGGTGTCTCCGCGATGAGTGGCTTTGCCTGGTGACGATGTTCTGCTCCGCAGAACTTGTTCTCGGGGGTATGGTTGTCTCCTCTGGTGGTGTTTGGTCTGGCTGTGGCTGTGGCTCTAATGGTAGTGGTAGTTGTTGTGGCATTCCCTCGTCAATATTCAAATCTGTTGAAACTCGTTTATCTAAATTTGGATCGGAAGTCATTTTGTTCGTTAGAGTATTTACAAAATCATGTTTGTTCATAGTGTGTTTCCAATCTTTGCGGGCTAAGTATTTTTTTATTTTTGCTATTGAAAATACCTTATCAATTAATTCTTCTAATGTCTTCGCTCCACAACCTTTTTGCTCATTAATACCCATATACTCTTCATATCTAGCATAATCCGCTACTTTTCTTTTTACGTTTTCCTTTTCATTTCCAACATCAATATTAAACCTTTTAATCATGTCAATAATCCACTTTGAAGTGTCTTTGTAATTTAATTTTTTATGTCCATCACTATCTAGTCTCTTTTTTAAAGCCTTTGCTAACTCTTTTATAGTAATGTTTGGGTGATAAGTTTTTGAAAATGCAGAGATTAAAAATTGATTAATTTGTAAATGTTCAAAATGCTTACCCTTTTCTTTTGCTTTCTTTTCTTCCTTTTCAAGTTTTTCTTTATATTCTTCTGCTAACTTTTTCTGTTCTTCTAAAGATGTCGCTGTGGCTATAGCCATCTGAATATCTTGACTGGCTTTTTGTAAGTCTTTACGACTCATCTTTTTTTATGAACTTATCTGTATATCCTGCTAATTTCAGTGTTTCAATATCTTTCTGCTTTTGCTTTTTTTCTTCCTCATATTGCTCTTTCGTTTTCAATGGTGTTTCATCTCCTAAATTAGGTAATGGCGGTGCTTGTGGTGGTGCTCCTAATGGCGGTGCTTGTTGTGGTGCTCCTAATGGCGTTGCTTGTGGCTGTCCATGTTGTGGTGGCATAATATATTGATATTGTGGTGGTGGTGGTAATGCTTGTATCCTATTTTTTCTATCTTCTTCATATTTTACATCATCTATGAGTTTTTGCTCCCTTCTTAGTTCTCTGGCTTTTTGTTCTTGTCGTTCATTAATATCCGCTAGTTCTCTTTTATGTTCCTGTCCTTTATTTCTTTTTGTTCCTCGGCATCGGCTATGTCTTTTCGTTCTGGCCTTTTCTTTTCTTCTATCACATCTTCCCTCTTCTTCTTTTCCTTTTCTTCCTCGTCATGTATTAACTCATATTTCTTTTGTAAGTTGCTTTGTATCTGGTTTCTGTTCTCGTGTTCAAGACGATTGAAATGAGATTTGATTATTTTTTCCCTTGGTTTGCGGCCCTGCCTTTGTGGCCTCGGCTTACCAATTTTTTTCAAAAACAACTTCACAATTTGAATTGTGCTCATATCATTTGTTTTCTTACCAAAATTAAGATAATATTTTTTACCATTCTGGATAATATAAGGTCTCCCGCTCTTATTCCTATAAACCCGAGGTGGACGGACTTTTGCCTTTGATATTTTAGAATTGCGCTTCATGCTTTGCATTCCCCGCTATCGATTCAGCTAGCTAAATCTATATTCTAAAACATCTATTTTTTTATTTTAGGAAAAAATTAATCGGTTTTACGATGTTTATGGAAGGGACTTTGTCCCTTTCCAAACCCGCGGGGGTATGGTAGGGGGTGAAACCCCCTCCAAACAAATATCATCATTTAATGAAACTTTACAGCCCCTCCTCGTTGCTTACCATATCCGAGTTTTGCGGCAGTAGCACTAACACTACCCGCGTAAGGCACCCCAACACTACTCAATGCCCCCGCAGTCCTAGAGATTACCTTATTATCGCGAAGGAATTTATTAACAGCCAAGGCAGTTTTTCCGACCTTAGCCCAGTTAATCTTTCCTCCCTTTTGTCCGCATCCCTTCTTCTTGGTTTTATTTTTTCCTCCCTTCTGTGGCATTGATGGATTGTATCCGATGTTATATCCTGATGGTTGTGAAATTATCACTGGCGATACTGGCATATAATATACATTAAAAAAAATAATTACATAAAAATATTATTTGATATTTTAGAATTGCGTTTCGTGCTGTCGCACTCTCACTTATTCTAAAACATCGTTTTTCGATGTTTATGAGCAAGCGAAAATGAGCGAAGCGAATGAAAGCGATGCTCATAAATATCATTATTTCAGGCGCTAAGCAAAATTTTTTCTTAACTCGTCATCAACACTTGAGACATAAAGAAAATTAAATCGTTCCTTTGTAGCCTCGTGATATTTTTGGAGAAAATAATCAAAATCAAAAGATAAGTCTAAGTGTTTATACACGAGTTCCATTTTATCCTGAGACTGGCCCGGAAAGATTAATAAATAATCTAATTGTTTAATTGCTTCTGGCCGTAGGTCGTTCAGATACTGGCTAGACATAATCACCTTTGATTTATAGTGTCTGTTCTTTTTTAACAAATCACTTACGGACTTGTCTCTTAATCCACTCCCTAAATCACCCAAAACAAAAACAACCTCTGGAGAAATATACTTGCTGGGTCGTTCTTTTGGTGCCTCGGCGGCGCTCTGTTTCTTTTCCTTTCCGAAATAAAGAAATTGTGGCTTCTCTATTTCTTCTTTGTCCTGTTTTACTTCTCCTTCGTGTTGCTTGTCATGTCTGTTCAGTTTGTCAAGTTCATAGTCTATCACATTTACACCATCTGATTTAAGAAAGGTATATATTGCCATCGGGTTTCCTCTGTTCTTAAAGTGCTTTACCATTGCTTTATAAATGTAGTCCTTGTGTATCGTTGAAGCAATAATGACAATACGGGTTTTTCTGTCTGTCGTCCGTTTCAGTATTTCAAAGAGTGCTGTCGTTTTCCCGCTCTTCTTACGGGCAAGTAGAAATATGTTGGCATACGGCTCATTAAATAATTTATAACTTTTTGCTTTTTTATTTCCATCACCCTCTTGTTTTACTGGCTTCACCTTGACATTGTTAATCTTCATCATCGTATTTACTATATTATTATCCTAAGAATTCTAAGCATATGAAAATTCGGCCCGCTGAATTTCCTGTATCAATATTTCCGCTGTCGGTTTCAAGGACTTTAAATGTATATTGTCCGTCAGTCCATCCGACAACACCCAAATTATAACAGAGGTTTGAAATGTTTGCTGTGGTGCTGTCCGCAAATGTTCCAATAATTCCAATTCTGTCCATATAAAGAATTCTGGTTTTGGTTTCGGTCTGGTCGTTCATATAGTGGATAAACTTAACATTCATTTTGGTTGGTGTGAATGACATTTGAATATTTTCATTAAATGTTTTGCTTCCTCCAGCAAAATCATTGCTCAGAAAAATAATCCGCTGATATTTATATTCAGTAGCCATGATTATATTAATGATGATAAACTTTTTATTAATTAATATTTCTGCTCGCCTGCGACTTTTACTCGCGGGTCGGCGATAAAAAAAATGAGAGTTGTGCTTATTGTGTTTAGAAATGAATAGAAACAGGGTTTAAGTGTGTTTTCATAAATAACGGAAATAATATGCGTCGTAGTTTTGATGGGGCTTTGCCTTTAATGTGTGCGGGTGATAATAGATGGTATATGACACATACCTATGAATGTTCATTTCTTACTTGAAGAAGGCGATGGAAGGCAAATTCCTATGAGTAAGGTCGAAATTCCGACATAAGTATTAGCAACCTCGCACGGCAAGTTCTTTTCAGATAGCCTCACGATACAAAGGGCTATAATGGCAACGATGATACCCATTTGAAATAAGTATTTAATAAGTCTGCTGTCTGTTGGTCTGTTTTTTATACAACAACAATTCCAGTTATCTTCCAATTCGTGCTCTACTTTTTTTTTCTCAGTCTTTAGTTCTACTTCAAGAACACGAGACTTTAATTCTGGAGTTAGTTCGCCATCCATATCCATAATAGGTGGTGGTCTGTGAAATCTGGTTGTATTATTGCTGGACATTTGAAAATACTTCCGCTCGTATTTCTGCTAATTGGTTTGCTTGGTCTTGTAATATATTCATAAGATTTTTATTTTCTTTTTCTAAATTAACTACCTTTTCTGCCATGTGTTGAAAAGCACTAACCAGTATTGGTACAAATTCCATATATGATACTCCTTCAATGATGCTTTTTCCGTCGTCTGCCTTCATTCCACTTTCAGATACAAATTCTGGAAATATTTTTTTAACCTCGTCGGCGATAAATCCGTGGCTCTTTTTTTCTTTTTTATCGTCTGATTTCCAATAATATGAGCAACAATTAATTTTCATTAATTTCTCACAACATCCCTCACAGTCTAGTGTTTTAATATCTGATTTTAATCTCCTGTCTGAACCAGAAGACCATGTATTTGCTCCCGCATTCAAATAAACATATCCTGTATTGTTTTCACCATTTGATAATGAAGTCGACCAAGCATGTAATAATCCACCTGTATTCATTACCATCGCATAACCTGAAGAATCTCCAGCTTTCATAAATATTTGTGGGTTGGTCGTATTTGATGGTCTTTTTCTTAATGTTAAAAATCCGCTGGATGCTGTCGTCATGCTTGTATCACTCTGAGCATAGATTACTCCAGTCCCCCTCGCATAAAAATTTAAATCTTGATTGGTACTGCTTCCCGTAGCATATATTGAATTATAACCAAAACCATCTCCCTGTGTCCCGTTGCTGTGTCTGAATTCAACACCAGCAGAAGATTGACCTATATTACCCGTTACATATAATCCTACTGGTGTAGCATGAGAGCCACTTCTTGCTTCCCCGCGTATGTCGACTGTGCTATTAACAACAGATATCCCAGCATTTGCCGTTATTAATCCACTCGCGGTTGCCGTTGTTGTTGATATCCCCGCACTAGCCGTTATCAATCCTTTTGTCCATAAAGTTCCGTTTGCCCCATTCAATGACATTAACAATTGCTCATTAGAATTTTCCCACACAAAACCATCAGTCGAAGCAAAACCAGACCTAAATCTTACAGCAAAGCCTGAAATATCGTTGCCTGCAACCGCAGACCCACCAGATAGACTTTTACCTGCCCCTGGTTGAGCCATATAAATTCCCCATCCTGCGTTGTCTGTATCCCACAGAAATATACCCTGTCCATTTCCTCCATCTACTTTATTTTGAATAAATAACTTGCAACCGCCATCTGCTGTTAATAATCCGCTCGCCGTTAGTGTCGTCGTTGATATACCCGCGGTTGAAGTAATTGTTGTTCCCGTTATTGTTCCGCCATTTGTTATATTGTTTGAGTTCATATCTAAGGCACCATAAAACCGCATACCCCCAGCATTGTTAAAACGGACAATGTCAGACGAAGCACTTTTATTATCCAAAAGTTTTGAAATATAAAGTCCTGCTCCTTGTACATCAAATGCTACATTCGTAAATACATAATCCCTTTGGTTCGCGGTTCCACTTGTAGCAGTATTTAGAGTAAATAAGAAATATTGATAATCTCCTGATGTCTGTGAAAAGAATATATCTCCTCCATTTTGGTTTAATATCCTCGCCCCATTATATGTTATATTTCCTCCATTAGTGATAGTTTGATTATTAAAATCGGCATTGTTCGTTAAAGTTAGATATTTTATCGTAGTGCTCGCACCATTAAATGTTTTACTTCCTGTTATGGTTTGGTCTGTTGTTAGTTTCACACAATCATCATCCAGATATTGCCTATTTACCGCTTCATTCGCATTTTGTGGTGCTCCCAGATTAACAATCCGACTGCTATTACAATCTAAGCCAGTAGCATTAAACCACGAAACAATCGTCCCGTCAATAATAAAACTTATTTTTTTCGCAGAAAGTTCAAAGTTGTAATATGTTGCAGTTTTCATATCAAACTAGCAATTGACCCGATATTACTGGTAGAATTGAAAACGATGAATGTGCCCTTTGTTGTTGAATTGATTGAATTTCCTGTTATTTCAACACCACTGCTATATGTCTTAATTCCTGCTATGGTTTGGTTTCCTGTTAGTTTCACATTTTGCCCGTCTAATGTATCCACATAACTTTTGTTTGCTCCGTCCGTTGTTGCTGATGGTGTGGCTAAGTTTGTTATTTTGTTGTTATTCAAACTTAATGTTGTTCCAGTTGCGGTTATAATTAAAGTATTACCTGAATATAACTCAACATACGAACCCGTTATTTGTATTGGATACCAAGTCGCGGATACATCATCAACGACGACGACTAACACAATTGAAGATGCTTTACCTACAACCGCCTTCGGAGAATTACAAACTGCCACTCTGTCGCCAGTATTACAAAATGTATTCACATATGGCATAAATACGAGGTTTTTTGACAAAACAGAAACAAATGGCGGGGTGGTATCGTCTGCTAATTCAATGGCAGTTTTGACTGCATCGGCTTTAGGTAATTCAACCGCACAGATCACGACTATTGAGCGAGCAAAATACAGAAGTGGTATGGGCTTAGTTGCTAGATTTTCCGCATTGTTTCCTTCATCCATTTCGGCAGATAGTTTCAATTGCGATATTGGCATAGGCACACCAGCAGATAATTTATGTTTTAGACAATCAAACTCGGGAATGTCTGTCGTAAGAACGGCGGGAAGTGTTGAAAATGTGGTCAGTCAATATGCTTGGAATGTTGATAAATGTAATAATACTGGAAACTTTCCCACAATTGATTTTACTAAATTGAATGTGTTTGAAATAGTCGTCCAATATCTGGGCAGTGGTCAAATTACATTTAAAATTGAAAACCCACGAACTGGACCAATGGAAGTAATTCATTCAATTAAATACGCGAGCACTGCTACTACTCCATCATTAGATCAGGCGGCATTTGCTATTTATGCGAAGGCATATTCGTCAAGCCTTCAATCCGTTGTAATGAAAACGGCGAGTATGTTTTTGGCGGTTGAAGGGACTATTGATCGGACTATTGCTATAACCAATTCGCATGACAATGTTAAAACTATAGGAGCAACTGAAAATGCTATATTTACCATCAGAAATCGTGCCACATTCAACAGCAAAACAAATTATAACATAATCTACTTTGAGAATTTATGTATAAGTAATTCAGATACCAAAACATGTATCGCGAGAATTATTCTTAATACTACATTGGGAGGAACACCTTCTCATTCAAATTACGATACAAACACATGGGCGGAGTATATGTGTTATCTGGTGGTTCATCAATATACATTGATTTGTCTCAATATAACATCAAGATAGGACCAAGTAAAACATTTACAGTATCCGCACAGGTAACGAGTGGCGGAACCGCGAATGTCTATGCTTCATTAAACTGGGCGGAAGACATCATCTAAACAAAAAAGAATACTTTTTATTTATGCTTATTTATCAAATTTATTTTGTATCTCTATGGCCATTTTTTTTATGTATTCAAAATCTTTACCCTTAATCAATTCTTCGGTTAGTTGTGTGTGATTTTTCTTCAAATATAGATAAAACTGATCAATGTTGGCACCGCAGGGGATTTGTTGTTTATGTTGTTGTTGCCGTTGTAAATTAATATTTTTGACTATAGTGAATAATATATCTAAATTTTCTATGAATGTCATTATATTTTATATATTTTTATATTCCAAATATGGCTAAACCAATTGGATATCTTTTATTATTGTGTAATGTATATAATCGTTTTATTTTATCCTTATTATTTTTTCTATATTCTCCATTTCGTTGCTTTATTCTATCTTAATTTTTTTAATGATACTCTTTACCTTTCTGGTTTATTGTATCTTTGTTTTTTTATAATATTCCTTCCCTTTTTGGTTTATTAATTCTTTATTTTCCTTCTTGTAATGATCGTTATATTCTTTTTTAGTTCTACCTTCTATTCGTTTATTCGTACAATTTTCTGTAATCCTAATTATTTCGCCTTCTCGTTTATCTAGTTGCATCTTGTTTTCGCACGGATATTCTTCAACTAATTCAACATATGCATCATCATATTTAACTATTTCAAAAGAAGAATTGTTGTTGTATGTACCATCCAACCATCTTTTATAACCACTTTTGTGCTGGAATAATCTTTTGTATAGTGGTTGAGTAGTTGAACCGATATAGACTTGATTGGTTTGATGAGACCTGAGGCTATATATTTTGCCTTGTTTATAGTCGGGCATCGCTTTTTATCTTTACATATATTTTATCATACCTTTAAGATATAATTAAAAAATAAATAGTTTTGTTGTTTTTTCGTTTTTTAAGCATGATACACCTTGAGAAGAATTGAAACCTCAAAGTTTAAAGGAACCTCGAGCACATTTCCTTGTGCATTTCTAATGACAATATCAATAGACCTTAACTTTTTGTTGTATTAAATGGGACATAGTCGGCGATATCGTTTGACGATTCAAAGTAGGACTGGACTCCATAGGGTTTATCTAAATTACATTTACCAACGACAGAGAAATTACCATTTGCTTCAACTAAACCAGACTGGTTCAATGCACGGCTATGAATATAAACGGCCGTTTCACCGATTAAATTCACGATAGATTGAATTGTACTACTCGCCGCGGCCGAGATATCGGCAGTTAGTCCTATCTTTATCTCTAATGGTGCTATTGTCAAGATCGAAACTATACGTATCACCAGTGAAAGCGAAATTCAATTTATTAACGGAGTTCAAAGTTATAACTACGGAGTCGTGGGCAATTGCTGAATTAATCGCAGTTTGAAGGGCGGTAATAAATGTATCAATGGTGTATTGATTTTCTGTTACGATTGCCGTTTTTGTGGCGGATCCCGTTGTTTTAATCAATGTGAGAGTGTTGGCATAACTCGGTATGTTTGGGAAAACATTTGGGATAGAGATACTCTTAACGACATAAGCACTGATTATATCAATATTGCGACCAGTTGCTGGTAAATCAACAACGAAACGGCCATTGTGAGTAGAAGCGGATTTTGATTCTGTTTTATCACTTGAGGAGACACGAAGGAGGAAATTTTTGCGTGTTCGCTTTTCGTCTTCAAGATTAGAGATTGTAAATGACATTGCTATATTATAAAATAATATATTTTAATTTTTAATTTTTTTTATTGTTTTACGACACATCTACTAGGATAGATAGACGCAACTTTAACATATTTCAACCAAGCGGTGATGGCGCGATCTGCGTTATAATCTGCCGCATAACGAAGAGTGACTTCCGCAGTTCGTGAGTTATTAACTGCGAGACCAGATGCCCCAATGTGTGGCGATTGATTGAGTGTCTGGATAATGGTAGCAAATCCTGAGTTAGATGTAAGTCCTGTTTTATCTGAAGTAGAATAATACTTGCGGAAGTTTTCAAGAGAAACAGATGAAGACATGTAAGCATCGCGAATGCCCATAGTCGCTTGAAGATTGTTAATATACAATTCGGCACATCCTCGTTGAACGGCAGCCCAAGTATCGGTGCTTCCTCCAAGTTCCATCTTTTGTTGCGGAGCATACCAATCACCAATACGGCACTGATACTGCTTATAATTCATTTGAGCAGTTCCAAGGTTATCAATACCGGCATTGTCAGCGAGCACATTTTGAGTTACGATATACAAGCACTGAGCACGAGCAACGGCCTTATTTACTTGAAGATTAAAATCATCGGAAGTGCCCGGATTTGCCTTTTGGTTGTAATATGTTTCATAAGTGTATGGAAGGCCATCCTTGCTTTCCATCTGTTCCAAAATATTTCTCTGCACAGCAGGAGCAAGAGAAAATGTTTCCAACATAATAACAGGATTTGATACGGTGAAAGTCAAAGCGGAACCATCAAACCCAGTAGAAACCTTACCATCAGTGCTTCCGATGATGTTAAATGCTTCCTGAGATGGAGCAAATGTCAAACGAAGCCTCATACCACTAATTAGAGAGGGAGGAATGAGAGTTTCTTCATTAAACACTCCCGAGAAGTAATGGAGAGGAATACAAACTTTCAAATACTGACCAGTGCCAACGACTGTAGGAGTATTAATAGCAAAATCAACGACTGAATTGTCGGTAATATTAGCATTAACTTCCACATTCTCTCGTTGCCCCGCCATCTGTGCCTGTCGGTGATAATCAAAAGGATAATGCCATGGGAGAGTATTTCGCACCAGTTTATTCAAATCTTCAATCCGTTCAAGTTCGCTACCATCCTTACTTTCTAACAAAAATCTTTCAAAAATAGCAGTGGCGGGTTTGTTCTGAAAACCAATCGCGCAGTTATTCCCTGCGGTCGTAACCAACCCGTCGGCCTTGATATCAAATGTCAAATAACAATTCTTTCCATAAACAAAATCAGTGCTTGCCTGTAGTGTAAAAATCATTTCAGTCCCCGACGAACTGGTGTAAGTCTGTTGGTCGGCAAAGTTCTTCTTAAAGATACTTCCCTGTTCAGTGAGTGCTAGATTTGCTGGCAACTCATACCTGAGGTTGTTGAGGGTCATCAACTCCTCAGTATTTTTAGAATCCTTTCCTTCCATTTTTTTTGTGTGCTTGTAGAATAGCAAAATTCGCAATGTTCCTATAATAAAAAATAATAATAGAAATTAAAAATAAATAATTATTCACCTGAAACGGATTGTCTAATAATATCAACTGATTTCTGTATATTGTCAAGTCTCGCATCTTGTGGCGAAGTCAATTGAAACTCTCTTGCCTCAGCATTTTGAACTGCTTTCTTTAAATAAGCCAAACTGCTAACGGCAGTGTCTAAATCAACAACATCCGCATTTCCTTTCTTATCAGAAATGTCTGTTAATGTGGTTTGAATATTGCTTTTCTCATGCGGGACAAGGTCGCCAAATTCTGTTAATGGTTGATTAACTAATGGGGCACCATGACTACTCCACAATTCAAATTGGTTTAGTTGAAATCCATCACTCGTAGGTCTGTTTGCTTCGTTGAGTTTGTTGATAAAGCCAATCGGCAAACGAGTTGAAGCACTCAAGTTTTTAATCATTATATAAAATAATAATTATTTTATCAATTACCATTAATTATTTTTTTCATAATTTGTAAATTCTTGTGCGTAATTCTTTCCTCTTTCATTTTCTTTAAATCTGCTATGGCTTGATTTACATCAATGTCATTAGTTTGCGCAACTTCCTTAGTTGGTGGCGGAGTTTCCTTAGAAGCATCTTCTATTGCTTCTATCTTACTTGCCGGTGTTGTAGTAGTTTGTTTCGGCACAGAAACAGGAGTTGGATTAACAGATTTTGGTAAGGATTGTTCAACCTTAGGAGCTGGAGATATTTCAACAGGTTTGGCATTTGGTTCGGGAGATGAATTATTTGCCGATGCTATGTCTGGCGCCTTTCTTTTCAATGCTTCGTCTGGCACTTGGTCTGGTTGCCCGCTGGCAATAGGTTGTTCATTTTTCTTACTTACTTTGCTTACTTTTGGCTTTAATTGACACTTAATCTTACCACTCTTAATATCCTCTTCTATCTTCCTTACTGCTAAGTATTCGGGCGTTCCCTTACGAATGGTTACGAATTTTCCTTGTGCATTTTGTTTATGCCAAAGTACGATTGCCTGATGATAGCAAGTTTTGTATAATTTAGTTGATTCCGTCATGTCATATATTATAGCGAAAAAAAAACTTTTTAATTGAATTAGTTTATAATTGAATTCAATTACAAGTTTGTCATATCTCTATCTTTATTTAATCGCAATATAGTAGAAAAATTCTTTCTAAACTGGGTTGTTCTATCACTAGCGGTATTCTTAATTGCTAGAAATGAATAAGGTTCTGCCGTAGCATATTTAACCATATTGTAAAATTCTTTTTTAGTGAGAAAAGGACTTTCATATTCATCTGCCAATCTGTCAAGTTCGCTTCGCCTTACTCCATTAAAAATAATCATCCAATGACAATTAATTCTTACCCTTCGTGGGAGTTGTGTATAACTCTGAGTTGCCACCCAGACTGACACCTTAGCATGTGTTGAAGCGAAAAACAACTCAGTAAGCACTTCTGGTTTGAGAAAAGTTTTACTCTGCGCGATGTCATCTAATAACAATAATATCTTTGGTGCTTTCTTAAAACCTTTAGTTTTAATCAGTTCTTTTTGTTTAGTTAATATGTCTCTCATTAACTCAGGCCTATCTTCTTTGATTATGTCTTCTTTTTTTAACTTGAGAGTGTCTTCCAAAATCGGACACGGACTTAAGCAAAAGACTACTATTCTAATAACCACTTTATGGTGAATAAATACAATAGAGCAGTCATCCAGAATAGAATGAGAGAAAAAAGAGAGTTTCCAAAAATGAAACGAAAACTGACTAGAAACTTTCCCGCCGAAATCCCGAGACAAGTTCAAACTCGCCCAGAAAGAAAGGATTTTAAACCGCTCGTCAATCCTCCAAGTAATTATGCTTTTGGTAGTCCTTACTCTCCGTATTTCTATAATTATGCTTCACCACCCCAACCCTTTGGTGCCGAATATGATAATTATAGATATAATCCAAACTATTTTCAAAACCCATAATATAGTAAGACATGCCTAGATCTATACATAAAGGATTAAGTTCTGTTAATTGCTCTACATCTATATTCATTTGCTCAATATCTCTATTCATATAATCAATATACCACCTATCAATACCACTTGCTTCAATGGCAAGTCTATTTACTTGTTCTTCTATGGAAGCACTACCATATTTTGCTTCAAATTCTTCAATGTCAAAGCCAACTTCATTTCTGAGATGTTCCTTTAATTCATTCAAATTTATATTGTAGTATTTTTTGATACTAAATTCTGGTTTAATGTTTTAATCTTGTCCTTCAATTTTTCTATCGTTGGATCATCGTCCTCTTCTTCAAAAGTTAGAGCATCTAATATTCTATCTGCCCTCTTTAATTCATTGGCCTTTACCGTAATAAATTCTTTGGGCTGACCCTTATGTTCTCTTCTGGCTTCATTGTAATAATCAATCCATTTTTTTCTTGAAACCACATTTTTTTATCTGCTATAATATAGGATGGAAAATAAAAAAGAAAAAAGCAAAGACGAGGAGCAACTGGAGGAGCTAGAACGGCTAGGGAAGGAAATTGACTAAATCCGCATCACTCAGAACTTAGTGAATAGAAACCCAAACATTTTCAGAAAACCTCAAAATATCCTTTATAGATTACCACTATCAGATAAGCAACGAGAAACAATTTATAATAACATAATTAAGGAGGAAGGTAAAGCGGGCTAAATATATAATGGGACTAAGAGAGAAAGCCTTGTCATTAGGAGCGACAGACTTCGGCG
>WBZZ01005826.1:165000-172882 GCA_019918135.1 Paulinella micropora | reverse complement strand
GCCGCGCTTGCCGGCTGGTTGCGGGGTGTCCGTAACTTGTGGCAGGCGCTTAGAGGAGACAGTGGATTTCATCATGGTACCTGTAGACAAGTGAATTTTAACGTGTTTTGCGGCCACACGGAAATTTTCGCGGAAATTTAGCATGTTTTGCGGCGCGGTAAATTTCCGGGAATTCGACCACTGCCAGTGGTGGGGGCAAAAATGGCAATGGGTTCGTTCCGGCTCCAGGGACTTCTTGGGTTCGCTGAGAACCCAAGTCTGAAGGCGACAAGCCAGACAACTGGTCTACCGAGGCACGCGACCGGGCACGCGCCCCTGGTCCGGCCGGCTCCTATCCGGCCGGGCCGACGACTGCCTTTTTTTCACATATCACTGCCTTTTTTGTAGGACAAAAAGGCAATACGTGCCTGAACCTGCCAAACGGCGCGGGTCGCGACCTCGACCTAAGCCAGCCAAGGGAGTAACGGACGGTACCCAACCACCCTCACAACCAGCCCAGCTGAGAATCACCAAAGTCCCAAAAAAATGCGTCGAAATTCTGCCGCCATGGGTGCCACCGCCGCCACCGCCCGCCCCACCAAGCGCCGCCGCGCCATCCTGCCAGGCGGCCGCCTGGCCGCGCTCGCCCCGCCTGTTGCCTACGTCCCCGCCCCCTGTGACCCGGCCGCCGTGGCCCGGCTGGACGCCGACCGACACCCGTGCAAGGACGTCGACTGGTACGCACTGCTGGTCGAGGCGGCTGCCCACGGCCTGAATACCACCGACCGGCGCCTGCGGCTGACCGCCTCGCCCTATCCCTGGTCCCCGCTGGCCGCTACCGCACTACCACCGGAGGATGCATCTCTACTTTCCCTGCTGGACCTTGCCTTGATCCGCGTGCCTACCGACCCGTACCGGCCCGCCAGATGGGGCGTGCCCGACCTGCCACTGGAGCTGCAGACCCTGCATGCCCCGGTGGCCGAGTGGCTGGATCCGTACATTGAGGACAAGAACGTAGTCCGGCTAGTTTGCAGCTACCTGCCGACCCCTGCTTACTACAGTCCGCTACCCAAGGGGGCCCTGGCGGGCCTATCCCGCGACGAGCGCGGGGACCTCTACGACCTGATCCAAAAGCTGTGCCCGTTCCACTCCTGGCGGAACTGGTACGGCGGCCGGGGTAGGAAGCACGAGGCCCTGGCCAACAACCCCGTCATCCACGAGGCGGAGTTTCAAAAAGAATGGATGGGACACCACGGCCCCGGGGTAGAGGATGAAGAGGGCTTGATGTACGTCGACCCGGACGATTCCAGAGGAGCCTGGCGCTTCTACACGCGCTACCAGCGCCTGTACTGGACTGCAGTGGAAGACCGTATCAACAGGCGCCTGCAGACTGTCTTCCAGCGCCTAGCTAGAAAACTCGACACGTTGTAGCATTCAATAAAAATATATCCTTACTAGATCAGGGGAAACAACCCCCCCCCCCCTCCGGTGCAGGTTCAGAGGGAAGGACCCCCCCCCCCCACCGGAAAACAAAATGTGTTATTTCACCAACCCCCCCCCCCCCCCCCCCCCCTAAACCCAGTTGTCCATAATAGGGGGCGGGGCACCACCTGCCGCACCTGCTGCGTTTTGCCTTTTGGGTGACTACAGCCCCCTTCACCACCCCAACCCCCACAACCACTTAAAGTCGAGGCCAGTCGATGGAAATTTAATCTATACAGCGAATTTTTAACAAATGGTCCAGACTTCACGGGAATGCCACTCCCTCCGCTACTTCCCGGGGATCCAGCCCTCTTTTCCCACACCCACCCGCTATTCCCGTCATTTTTTTCCCTTTCCGGGCCAGTCGATGCAAACAAACTGATATACAGACCAGGTTCTAACAACTGGTCTCGACCGTAACTTTTTCCGGTGGAGGGGGGGGGGCATGAGGTGGCACCTGCGCCCACTATGTAACGGCTAAGTGGCACACCAACCGCTATTTCCGTAGTTTTTTTACCTTCCGGGCCAGTCGATAGAAACAAGATGATATACAGACTAGGTTCTAACAACTGGTCTCGACCGTCCTTTTTTCCTGTGTGGGGGGGGGTGGCACCGGGTCCACTATCTAACTGCTAAGTGGCACACCAACCGCTATTTCAGTAGTTTTTTACCTTCCGGACCAGTCGATAGAAACAAACTGATATACAGACTAGGTTCTAACAACTGGTCTCGACCGTAACTTTTTTCATGCAGGAGGTAGCACACCTGCGCCCACTATGTAACGGCTAAGTGGCGATCGCCGCTTAGCCGTTACGTAGTGGGTCCCGGCGTCCCACCCGTCCCCCCCCCCCCTCTTTTTTTACCTTCCAGACCAGTCGATGGAAACAAAATGATATACAGACTAGGTTCTAACAACTGGTCTCGACCGTAACTTTTTCAGGGAGGAGGTGGCACCCGCGTCCACTGTGTAACGGCTAAGTGGCAGTCTCCGCTTAGCAGTTACGTAGTGGGCACCGGTGCTCCCACCTGTCACCCTCTTTTTTTACCTTCCAGACCAGTCGATAGAAACAAGATGATATACAGACTAGGTTCTAACAACTGGTCTCGACCGCAACTTTTTCTGGTGGGTGGTGGCAATGGTGGCCAGGATAGGGGGGGGGGGGGTAACCAGATATCCAGCGTCGGGGTAGCCAGGGTAGGGGGGGGGGGTATCCAGTATCGGGGTAGCCAGGGTAGGGGGGGGGGGGTATCCGGTATCGGGGTAGCGAGGGTAGGGGGGGGGGGGGTGGTAGCAGATCCGGCACATAGCCAGCATAAGTGACGCGATGTTACGGAGGACTTTGCATCACCGCCCACGTGAAGTGCCGCAGTTTTGCTCTGTCTACCTATGCATCGCTAAGGCACGTGAGGGTACAGAGGACTTTGCATCACCGCCCACGTGAAGTGCAGCAGTTTTGCTCAGTCTGCCCTCGTCGAGCAGTTAGCCGCACACTAAGTCGGCAGCCAACTTTTTTCGTCAAAAAAATTTTGTGGTGGGTATTAATACTAAAAATAAGGAGACTCGCGCTTGTGTGACTAGTCAGGTGCCACCTCCCACCACAAAAACCACCGGTGGCACCGGTGAACACAAAAATGCATGACACCACTGGCGGAGTTGTGGATGTTGATAACAAAATACCATTTTTTCCTGTACGGATCGGGACAAAAATGCAATAGATTATCCCACTAGGGCAAAAATAGCATTTTGTTTTATCAGGCCTATCGATAATATTTTTAAAAATATTTACATACATACATATACATACATACATACATACATACATACACATACACATACATGTACATACATACATACATACATACATACATACATACATGCAGACATACATACATACATACATACATTGTACATACATACATACATACATACATACACAAATGCACACACATACATACATACATACATACATACATACACACATACAGACAGCATACATACATACATACATACATACAGACAACATACATACATACATACATATGTACATACAGACATACATAAATACATATGTACATATACATACATACATACATACATACACACACACATACATACATACATACATACATACAAGTACTCATACATACATACATACATACATACATACATACATACAAGTACTCATACATACACATACATACATACATACATACATACATACATACATACATGTACATACATATGTACATACATATATACAAGATCTCATACATACATATGTACATACATACACATACATACATATGTACATACATACATACATTACATACATACATACATATGTCAGACATACATACATACACACATACATATGTACAACATTACATACATACATACATGCATAAATGCATACATACAAACTTTTTCACACTTTCGAGTTTCAAATCAGTGTAACAAAAATTGGTAACAGACAGTCCTAACAACAGCGCGTGGCTTTGAACGGTAAATTGAACTTTTTAGATAATTTATCAGTTTTCCATTGTGAAACGCTGCGCATATGTTTTGAATAAACGTAAAACACAATAATTTCAACCGTAAAATACACGAAGAAGACACGCCGCATGTACATCTGTAGAGTTTCACATTCGACCAGAGGCATTTCTTCGCTAACCTTTCTGAGCCGATTCTTGCGGCTCTCAAAAAACACCGCTTTTACGGAACCTTTGCTCGTCCTTTGAGTTGGAATTTTGCACAGGCAGACACCTTTTCATTCCATCTGCTTCTGTGACTTCCTCTGCCTTCTTTTGCTTTTTTTTTGCAAAAATCGCAGCATTTGTCATAATAAACATAAGTGAGGTCATTACCGATGTCGGAATTTTCCAGGTTGACACCTAGCCCAGGAACATAAAAAATTTCAAGCACACAATTATGTATGCGAAAATTCTTCTGTTGTGTTCGAATTCTGTTTAATTTGTTCTGTTCTGTCTGTCTGTTCTCTGTTCTGTCTGTCTGTTCTGTCTGTCTGTTCTGTCTGTCTGTTCTGTCTGTCTGTTCTGTCTGCTCTGTCTGTCTGTTCTGTCTATCTGTCGGTCTGTCTGTCGACGTCTGTCTATTTCCCTCCTTTTCTTCCTACTTCCTTGGACCTTCAGACTACCTTCCTTTACTCCTTCCTTTTTTTTTTTTTTTTTTTTTTTTTGTTTCTTCTCTTTCTTGTTCCTTCTTGACTTTGTACGTCATTCCTCCCGTTTTTTTTCTTTTCCTTCTTCAGCTTCCTATCCTGTTTGTTTGCTTGCTTTCTTCCTGTGCTTCTCTCTATTCTTTCCTCTGATCTTTTCATTCTTGTTATTCTTTTGCTTTATAAGAACTTTACTGTTACGCTCTCTCTCTCTCTCTCTCTCTGTCTCTTCTTCTTCTTCTTCGCTTTTATTGAGAGAACAATTTTACAATCGGGCTCAGGGAACGTCCACGTGAAAAGTATAGCTAGTAAGTTATACCTTTATCTAAGGTGGAAACCTAGTTATTCAGTTGATCGTATTAAAGGAAAATATTAAATTTGTATTTAGCGGCTCGGTATTATATATATCTAGTATTAATATTATTAATATTAATATTTATGTTTAGATATATTCAGTAGTGATAATATTATAATATGATATGAATATATATGTTATTGTAAAAGTGTAGTAGTTTATGTCTGGCGGCCCCCCCTCTCTTTTCTTTTTCGTGAGAAAAAGTGAAAGAGAGAGGAGGAAGTTGGGGCTGTGAGTGGTTGACCATATACGTTGGCTGATCAGGGGAGTTCTCCTTCAAGTAGCAGACAGGGGAGCAAACTTGTTGTTCCATCGTTTTTTTTTTTTTTTTTTTTTTTTTTTTTTTTTTTTTTTGCGAGTGTTTATATTTATAGATATTATTATGTTTGTTGATGTTTGAGTAGGTATGTCATTAGTGCTGTTTTGAATGGTTTTATTTTTGTTTCATCTGTTATATTTTTTGGGATTGATTTCCATTGATCAGCGAAGATCTTGGTGAGATATGGGTCTTTGTGATTGACAAAGAGGCTGCTTTTAGTTGAGTATCGCGTTTTGTATGAATGTATGGTATTGATTGGGGTAAAGGTGTTATTGTGGAGTGGTCTGTTGAGGTGTTTTTCAGGGTAAATGAATGGGATTTTCTATGCATACACGGAGTGTATATAGGTGGGTGATGTCAAGTAGTTTCAGTTGGTTTAGTATTGGTTTGGTGTGCGCGCGGTAATGTGTTTTTGCAATTATTCTGATTATTTTTTATGTATTTTTATGAGTGGTTGTATGTATTTCTTTTTGTTGTCATGCGTCCCCCAGATGGAGATGTTTTGTATGAGGTGTGGGTATATGTGTGTGTAGTATAATTGTTTCATTGTTTTTATATTTAGATATCTTTTAGCATAAAGCAATGAGTTGATTGTGGGTTGGAGTTTACGGATTATGTTATTGATGTGTTGATCATATTTAAGGTTGTGTTGTAGTGTTATTCCCAGGAGTTTTGCATGTTTGCATTGCTCGAGGGTGTGGTTATTGTTTATGTATGTATGTATGTACATGTATGCATGTATGTATGTGTATGTATGAATGTATGTATGAATGTATGTATGTATGTATGTATGTATGTTGTATGTGTGTATGTATGTATGTATGTATGTATGTGTGTGTATGTATGTGTGTGTATGTATATATGTATACATGTATGCATGCATGTATGTATGTGTGCATGTATGTATGTATGCATGTATGTATGTATGTTATGTATGTATGTATGTTATGAATGTATGTATGTATGTATGTGTGTATGTGTGTATGTATGTATGTATGTATGTATCTATGTATGTATGTATCTATCTATCTATCTATCTATCTATCTATCTATCTATCTATCTATCTATCTATCTATCTATCTATCTATCTATCTATCTATCTATCTATCTATCTATCTATCTATCTATCTATCTATCTATCTATCTATCTATCTATCTATCTATCTATCTATCTATCTATCTATCTATCTATCTATCTATCTATCTATCTATCTATCTATCTATCTATCTATCTATCTATCTATGTATGTATGTATGCATGCATGTATGCATGCATGCATGAATGTATGCATGTATGTATGTATGTAAACATGCATGCATGTATGTATGTATGTATGTATGTATGTATGTTTTTATGTATGTATGCATACATGCATGCATGTATGTATGTATGTATGTATTTATGTATCTATGTATGTATGTACGTATGTGTATGTATGTATGTATGTATGTATGTTATGTATGTATGTATGTATGTATGTATGTATGTATGTATTTATGCTTGCTTGCATGCATTGCATGCAAGCATGTATGTATGTGCATTGTATGTATGTATGTATCTATGTGTATGTATGTATGTATGTATGTATTTATGTATGCATGCTTGCATGTATTTCATGCAAGCATGTTTGTATTAACATTGTATGTATGTATGTATGTATGTATGTATTTATGTGTATTTATGTATATATATGTATATATATGTATGTATGTATGTATGTATGTATGTATGTAGGTATGTATGTATGTATGTATATGTATATATGTACATATGTATGTATGTATGTATGTATGTATGTATGTATGTGTGTGTGTGTGTATGTATGGTCGTATGCATGTATGTATGTATGTATGTATGTATGTATTTATGTATGTACATGTGTGTATATGTATGTATATGTATGTATGTATGTATGTATGTATGTATGTATGTATGTATGTGTGTATGTATGTATGTACATATGTATGTATGTACATATGTATGTATGTATGTATGTATGTATGTATGTATGTCTGTACGCATGTATGTATGTATGTATCTATGTATGCATGTATGCATGCATGCATGCATGCATGCATGTATGCATGCATGCATGCATGTATGTATGTATGTATGTATGTATGTATGTTTTTATGTATGTATGCATGCATGCATGCATGCATGTATGTATGTATGTATGTATGTATGTATGTGTGTATGTATGTATGTTATGTATGTATGTATGTATGTATGTATGTGTGTATGTATTTAAGTATGCATGCTTGTATGTATGTATGTATGTATGTATGTATGTGGTATGTATTTATGTGTGCATGCTTGCATGAATTGCATGCAAGCATGTATGTATGTACATTGTTTGTATGTACGTATGTATGTATGTATGTGTGTGTATGTATTTATGTATGCATGCTTGCATGCATTTCATGCAAGCATGTTTGTATGTACATTGTATGCATGTATGTATGTATGTATTTATGTATGTATTTATGTATGTATTTATGTATGTATTTATGTATGTATTTATGTATGTATATGTATGTATGTATATGTATGTATGTATTTATGTATT
>WBZZ01005826.1:157500-160000 GCA_019918135.1 Paulinella micropora | reverse complement strand
GACGCCGAGACATACTCTCATTTCGTCCATCGGACAAGAAGTGCCCCGAAAGAACCAACCGAAAGAAGAAAACGCCTGGTATTGCCATCAACACCAAGCGAATGGAAAGGCATTGAAGAAGAACTCCAATCCGCACTCCCTCTCATCCTCCCCTCCTCTCTCATCAAACGCCTGTCGTGTGACGAAGCAGTAGCGAAATTTGAAAGATATCTCTACGACTTCATATCACAACGGGTAACAAAAACACAAGAACAAACTCATGAGCGAAAAAACCGCCACGTAATCCGGCTCCAAACAGAACTCACGCAAAACCGACAACAAAAACTGGTCCAAAAGAGACATCTGCGAGATCTCAAAAGGGCAGGTTCAATTCCAGCTGCTGTTGCAAAAAGCCTGCAAAAAACTTGGCGAGTATTATTGAAGCCCGGTAACCGCCTCCGCCGTCGTCTCAAGGAAGCAACTTTAAGCTCCGCTCAACGACAAGCAAATACACGCTTCCGAACTGACCCTCATAAGTTTGCCAAAAATCTGTTTCATCCCCCCTCAACCCAAACCACTCCCTCCCTATCCAAAGAAGACTGTGATTCCTACTTTCCCAACCTATACAAAGACGCTAATCGTGAACAAACCTACGTGCCCTTACCTGAAATGGTTCGCCCACCTCTACCAACTGTCCCCTTTGACCTCAAGCCACCGTCCTTCTTGGAAACCAAAAGATCTGTGCTCGCTAAGCGTAATGGTGCAGCCCCTGGCAGAGATGGTATTAGCTACCTTGTTTACAAGAGACTTCCCACCGCTTTATCGTTCTTACACAAACTCATTGTCAAGTGTTGGACAACTGATGTAGCTAACAGCTGGGCCCACGCTGCTATCTCCCTCCTTCATAAGGACGGCGATCCACTTCAGGCCTCAAACTATCGTCCGATTGCTCTGACAAACTGCTCGGGTAAGGTATTTTTCTCTTTGTGGTCAAAACGCCTAGAGAGTTTTCTGCTGGATAACAAATACTTTGACAGAGCAAAACAAAAGGGTTTCCTCCGTAACGTTGCAGGATGCCCCGAACACATTGCTACCACAAAGGCTACCATCAGAAATGCAAAAGATCACTATCGCCAACTGGTCATAGCATGGATTGACCTACAAAACGCTTTTGGAAGCGTAAATCACAACTTGATCCAGTTCGCTCTCTGGTGGTACCACGTGCCCCCTATGTTTGCACGCATAATCTTCTTATATTACGAACTCTTAGTAGCCACAATCGAAGGGAAAGAATGGTCATCAGAACCCTTCGTTTTTGCTGTGGGCGTCTTTCAAGGATGCTGCATCTCTCCTCTCCTTTTCAATATAGTTTTCAATCTACTACTTGACCTCCTATCATCGTTGACCAAAAACAACGGTTACCATTTCAAACATAAGACCTCAACGGATGAAGTAATCGTGCACGAAGCTGCCTATGCTGACGATCTCAAACTACACAGCCGATCCACGAAACACTGTCAATCGTCCATCAACATGATAGACAAATTTCTGTCATGGACCAGAACAATGGCCGCGAAACCGCCCAAATGCAAAAGCCTTGCTTTCAAATATTGGACTAAAGCCGACGACCATAAGGGTCTCAAACGATTAATGCAGATTTCGTTCCCACCTTTCGACCCCGCCCTGACTATTACTGGCAAACCAATTAACTTCATCGCTGACAAGCCTTTCAAAGACCTCGGATGGATTGTCTACCATGACCTCAGCGAAAACGAGCAACGAGCAGAAATCCAAAAGAAGTTCATTCTTTCTATGCAAGCCATCGATAGCTGCTCGATCAATGGCTTTATGAAACTTTGGCTCTACCAGCACTATGCTGTCCAGTCACTTGCCTGGCCATTTCTCATTTATGACCTCTGCTTATCTTTCGCCAAAACCCTTGAGAAAATTGCGACCCGCTTCCTCAAAAAATGGGTCAATATCTACAAAAGAGCTCTGGTCTCCTGCCTTTACCGCCCACGCTCGAAATTCGGTCTACAGCTCCAGTCCATCGTGTCTTTTTACCAGCGACTTCAAATCAACCGTGCTCACATGCTGAAGTACTGCCCAGATAAACACCCCTCGTCCATCTATGCGATGAACCTGACGAAACACGAAACGTTTCGAACTATCTGGAAACCAGAGCCTGTGCTCGAAAAGCTTGAGGCACAAGTTGATTTTGAATTCAAACATCGAGGCCAATCCGATCATCTCGGACTTGGCCATGGTCGCTACCCAAAAGAACATTCCATCACAGACCGCAAAGACAGGATTTTAGAACTAGCTGCTGAGACAATACTTGAGGCAACCACAGTGCATGACATGGACAAAGCCATGCAAGGGTGCTTTCTTCGTTTTGAAGACGCATGCCCCTTTGACCTCTCCTGGGCTCGCCTCATCGGAACCCGTAATCCCCGCTTAATCTCTTGGGTCATCAATGCAAGCACAAACTCGGTTATTACCCCCGACCTTAGACGTCTGT
>WBZZ01005826.1:110000-140000 GCA_019918135.1 Paulinella micropora | reverse complement strand
CCCCATGAACTTCATACTATCAACGTAATCACTGAATCCATTAACATTCGCAAAATCTTCATAATCATCTGAACGAATTTCTTTTGCATTTAGCTTTTGCAGACACTGCTGAAACCCATCTGACTTTTCGATGAAAAAGTTTGTTTGGTCGTGAACAATTAATGTCTTGGGGATTTGCAACGCTTTTGCAGCCATCTTGCCGAATGGCGAATCAATGCTACAACACCCACAATATGCTAAATCAGCATCAACTGCTAGTTCGCTCTGTGCACGTGCCCCTTGAATCTGTGCTACCTTGCTTGACTGTGATCTTCCCTTTCTACCATTTCTGGACTGCGGTACTGGATAATACAGATTAACCCCGACCAATGGACTAAACTTTGCCTCCCCGTCCCTATTATGCCATCCCGGATGAGTCGAAGTATCAAACTCAACATCCTCTGAACCTTTAGGGCTGTACGGCTCATGTTCTGGTGCACACACATCACTTCCTCTTCCATCCTTGGGGCCCCAATTCGTTAAATGATGAATACACCCTAGCTTCAGTCTGAACCCGGAGGGCACTACGGTGCTGCATGTCTCCCACTCCCTAACAAGTTTTTTTCCCCATCGCGATCAACGTTTCCTGAAGTTCTTTTAACTCAGGCTTATCTGACTTCGGTACAAACCGATCATCATTCAATGCACCATACACATAAAGATCCAACGTGATCTGGTTGGAGATTGCACCCAAACTAGGTTTGGTGCTGGTACTAATGATTTTTTGTGCTGTCTTCTGTATCCACACTAACTTATCCTCATCCGAGAGGGTGATGCCTACACACTGACTACTTGAAGTATGCATGAAATTATATTAATACTAGCTTGTTTAGCATATTTATAATGTTTTTGAAGCATAAAACCGGTGCGGAAGCTTATATTTCAGAGTCAGTGACACTGTTTTACACTAGAGTCACTGTGACACTCAGAATACTTGCCACTCACTTGCATTCGTTATACATACTCACTGACCACTTGAAGTATGCATGGAATTATGTTAATACCAGTTTATTTAGCATATTTATAATGTTTTTGAAGCATAAAACTAGTGCGGAAGCTTAGATTTCAGAGTCAGTGACACTGTTTTACACTGTGACACTCAAAATACTTGCCACTCACTTGTATTCGTTATACATACTCACGTAGTACTTGAAGTATGCATGAAATAATATTAATAAGACTTTTTTCAGCATATTTACATTGATTTTGAAGCATAAAACCAGTGCGTTAGCTTAGAAATCGCAGCCATGCACCCAGTCATGAAGTAGTCACTAGACTACTTACCACTTCGACTTGATGTACTACTTGAAATTTCCAAGTTGAATTTGAATTCAAATTTAAAAATTAAATGTAATTCAAAAGAATATTATTACATCATAATATTTATTGAATAAAACATAAGTTTCTATGAAATTTCGAAGAAATACCAAACAACACCAACAAAAAACCAAAAAGTTACCAAAAATCAGCTAAACAGTAAGAAAACGGTTGTAACGGCTAGCCATTCAAAATTTTTATAATTTTTTTTCATAACTTATCAAAACAAGTATGGTACTTTGATTTTACAAAGTATCAACATGTTCTGAAACTTTTTGCTCTTAGCTTCCTATGTAGCTTCCTGTATATCCTGTCGGGGGGGGGGGGGCAGGGAACAGAATGGAGGGGAGGCAAGGTGTTGTGTGTGTGTGTGTGTGGGGGGGGGGGGGGTGGGGGGGGGGCAAGGGAACAGAATGGAGGGGAGGCAAGGTGGTGTGTGTGTGTGTGTGGGGGGGGGGGTGGGGGGGGGGGCAAGGGGAGGCGAAGGGAAGGGAGGGAAGGGATGGTTAAGAGAAGTGAAAGGGGGGGGGGGGTCTATGTTAACTAAGTAAGTAATAGATAATTAGCATAGGATATCAAGTACTAAGGGAATTCATGGTATCCTATTTACTTACTTAGGTACCCATTTTTAGACAAAAAATCTAAAGCTGGGGATGCGCGGCCTGACTGGAGAGCGCCGGAAGAGCTTTTAAGTTGCTTAGCAGGGGATCTGTACAAAAGGATATACGATGTTAATGGAGAAGCTTTCACGCAGGTACTGTTTAACACTCCTGTATGGGAGTCAATTACAGAAACTCATCGGTGGCGGTTGGAAGCATCGGTTGTCTTGAAGAGACAAGAGCTAGATAAAAAGGTGGAGGCAATTACAGTCTGTATCGGTCAACCAAAGTTATTCCATTTCAGTTTGCATGTTCCTTGTCTGCCGAAACAAAGGAGAAAATTCAGTGGAAAGATGATCAATTTTTTTTGCGACGGGATCCAGCATATAATGAAAGATTTCGTCTCGGTAGCGGAAAAACAAGGTTTTCACCTTTATCGACATGGGTATCGTTTATTCGAGGATGTTTATGTTTGTCTATGTGTGTGTGTGTGTATGTGTGTGTGTGTGTGTGTGTGTCTGTCTGTAGCCCCGTCGTCTGCGAGTGCTGCTTCCTTTTCGAAGGTGGCTCTGCAGAAGAAAGGTGGGAGGGGGGGGGCAAGGAAACAGAATGGAGGGGAGATCCCTCAGGATCAAAGAAGAGAGAAAAGTCGTGCTAAAAAGGATGTCTATATCCTATTATCAAACACAGCACAGCTCCTCGGCAAACTGGTCTCTGATCCAGAAAGAGAAAGAAGATACAGCATATCAAGTTTGGGGACACACACACCCACCTTGAATTACTCGATGCTATCTTTGGGGTGTACACTCAAACCCTGATTTGGGAACGTTCATACGGCCCACGATGTGAGGGTTACCTCCAGTACACAAACCCAAGAGCAACGGCCAGATTCCTCGCGACTGGTCAGGAGGCAGTCGATGTAACAAAAATGAAGACCAATCTGGGTTCGAAAAACTCGAGTGGCATATTTCATTTTTTTACGATGGAAATGAAGGCCTTGGAGGAGGGGAAGGCAGAGATGGAAAAAAGCATTAAGGCAGCAGGAGAAACTCATCCTGTGATTGATAAGTTAGAGAAGACCGACAGAGTTCTGACCAAGATCAGACTGTTGATGGGTGCGTTACTGCATAAGGAGGCATGGAAGAGATGGATTCCTACCAAGGATCACTCTGTCCTTAAATCACTTAGTAACGCACCACCGATCGCCAATAAAGCAGGTGTTGACCAATATGTGGAGAAATATAATTTTCTCAGATCTGCTTCTGAATTGGTGGCCTTTATCACTCATGCTCAAAAGCTGGTGATATCTGAGAAGAAGAAGGCGAAAGAGAATGAGGAGTTCGAGAAGACGATGAGACTGGAGAGAATGAAAGCAAAAGTGAGTGGTGCAAAGGCACACCCTCCGACATATTTGACCCCACCAGCTCCTGCCCCACCAGCTCCTGCCATACCAGCCCCTGCACCCCCGGGCTCAACTACGGTGGTGGTCACAAACACGGAGAAGAAGGACAGACAAAATATCATAAATGCCTTCAAGGGGAAGAAAGGAGGAGTGGCAAGTCTCATGCTATATGCCAAGACGAGCTCAGACAAAGACTCTGATGCTTCGCTTTTGAGCAAGCTCAAAGAGATCAATGCCTGCATGAAGGCTTTTCCTTGCGACGAAACGCAGGAATACGAGGCCCTTGTTACTGTTTTTGACCAATCTCTAGTCTCGGAGGGATTTGATCTGACACAGTACAAGTTTTTGGGAAAGAAGGAGATTAAGAGAAACAATGCAACAGGCCTAGACGCTCAGTGTGAACTGGCGGTGGCCACACTCATTTCATATTTTCAATCTCATGGATACCAGCATCTCTGCACTGGTACTCTCATAGGATTTGAAATCTTTGAGACAGTGGCGATGAGTTTGAGGAGTGCTGTTGGCTTGGCGGCGACCCTTACGGAGGTAGTTTCCTCCTATGGGCTATTCTATGGCCGCAAGTCGATCATCCTCTATTTCTTCTCGGCGTTACAGACAGTTAACCCGAGTCAAGTGCATTCGCAGTCTTTGAAATAATCTTGTTATCGCGAAGGAACTTATTCACAGCCATCGCGGTTTTACCTACCTTGGCCCAGTTAATTTTACCACCAGCCTGTCCCTTGCATCCTTGCTTCTTCTTACGACCAGTCTTCTTTTTGCCTCTAGCCATTGTGCTTGAGTTAATTGTTCGTTTGCCGATTGTTGGAATGACTTCAACACGAGTTGTTTTTACTACCATAAATGATAGCGAAATATATAATACAGAAAAAATAATTAATCTAAATTTTTTTTACTTAAGACGAAAATTAAAATTCTTCCGTAATTCGTCATCAAGACTTGAGACATAAAGAAAATTAAATCTCTCCTTTGTTGCTTCGTGATACTTTTGAAGAAAGTAGTCAAAGTCAAAAGATAGGTCTAAGTGTTTATACACGAGTTCCATTTTGTCCTGAGACTGGCCTGGAAAGATTAATAAATAATCTAACTGCTTAATGGCTTCTGGCCGTAGGTCATTCAAATACTGACTAGACATAATGACCTTACTTTTATAGTGTCTGTTCTTTTTTAACAAATCGCTTACGGACTTATCTCTTAATCCGCTCCCTAAATCGTCCAAAACAAAAACAACCTCTGGCGAAATATACTTACTTGGTCGCTCTTTCTTCTCACCTCCTTCTTCTTTTTTCTTTTCCTTTCCGAAATAAAGAAATTGTGGTTTCTCTATTTCCTCTTTGTCCTGTTTTATTTCTCCTTCGTGTTGCTCGTCCTGTCTATTCAGTTTGTCAAGTTCATAGTCTATCACATTTACGCCATCTGATTTAAGAAAGGTATATATTGCCATTGGGTTTCCCCTGTTCTTGAAGTGCTTTACCATTGCTTTATAAATGTAGTCCTTGTGTATTGTTGAAGCGATAATGACAATACGGGTTTTTCTGTCTGTAGTCCGTTTCAGTATTTCAAAGAGTGCTGTCGTTTTCCCGCTCTTCTTACGGGCGAGTAGAAATATATTTGCATACGGCTTATTGAATAATTTATAACCTTTTGCTTTTTTATTTCCATCACCCTCTTGTTTTACTGGCTTCACCTTGACATTGTTAATCTTAAGCATTGTATATTATTATCCTAAAAACTCTAGGCATACAACAATTCTTCCCGCTAAATTTCCTGTGTCAATATTTCCGCTGTCAGTTTCAAGGACTTTAAATGTATATTGTCCGTCCGTCCATCCAACGACACCTAAATTATAACTAAGGTTTGAAATGTTTGCTATATTACTATCAGCGAATGTGCCGATAATTCCAATTCTGTCCATATAAAGAATTCTGGTTTTGGTTTCCGTCTGGTCGTTCGTATAATGAATAAACTTAACATTCATTTTGGTCGGTGTGAATGACATTTGAATATTTTTATTAAATGTTTTGCTTCCAACAAAATCATTGCTCAGAAAAATAATCCGCTGATATTTATATTCAGTAGCCATGATTATATTACTGATAATAAACTTTTTAATAACAAAAATATTTTCGCGAACTGCCTGCGACTTTTACTCGCGGGTAAGCGAAAAAAAGAATGAGAGTTGTGCTTATTGTATAAAGCAAGGAATAGAAACTAAATTTAAATGTGTGTATAAGCCTATGAGTGATTGGTGTGTTAGTTTTGATGAAGCCATTCCTTTAATTTGCTCAAATGATGCTATGTGGTATAAAACTCAAGTATATGAATGTTCATTTCTTTGAACTAGAAGGTGATGGAAGGCAAATTCCTATGAGTAAAGTCAAAATTCCGATATAAGTATTTGCAACCTCACAAGGTAAGTTCTTTTCAGATAGCCTCACGATACAAAGGGTTATAATGGCAATAATGATACCCATTTGAAATAAGTATTTAATAAGTCGGCTGTCGGTCGGTCTGTTTTTTATACAACAACAATTCCAGTTATCTTCCAATTCGTGCTCTACTTTTTTTTCCTCAGTCTTTAGTTCTACTTCAAGAACACGAGACTTTAATTCGGGAGTTAGTTCGCCATCCATATCCATAATAGGCGGTGGTCTGTGAAGTCTAGTTGTATTATTGTTTGACATTTGAAAAAACGACTGCTCTGATTTCTGTTAATTGGTTTGCTTGGTCTTGTAATATATTAAGTAAAGTTTTATTTTCTTTTTCTAAATTAACTAACTTTTCTGATAATTGTTGAACCGCTTTAATTAATGGGGCGATAAACTCGGAATAACCTATACCATAACCGACATCACCACTATCAACACATTTAACATCTTCTGGATTAACACTCACACCCTTCAATTCGCATTCTTTTCTTTGCTTTGGACACGGAACCATAATTGTTTCTTTTATAAAACCGCCAAAATCTAGCATATTCATTTCTGTTAGTATTTCTTCTAATTCTTGTGCTATTAAGCCAGTCCTACATTTTTTTTAATCATCAATCATACGATAGGAGACTGGATTTAACTTATTAATAAAATCTAAGCCTAAGCATTCCTTTATATCTTCTTTTTTTCTCCTGTCTGAATATTGAATTGGATTACAATACCCATAATTGTCCATCGCTTGCTTTCAAAGACATTAAAGCAGTATTTGAACTATTCTCCCATATGAACCCACTCGTTGAAGAATTATTCACTCTATGTCTAATAGCATAAGAAGTTAATCCTCCGCCTACTCCTCCTGCTGGCGCTGTTCCTCCACTCATTGTTTTACCCGTCCCAGACTGAGACATATAAATGCCCCAGTTTGAATTACTGGTATCCCACATAAATATTCCTCTCGCATTCGTCCCGTCTGTTTGTCCTTAATTCCTATTTTCGCTCCATTATTAGTTGTGGTCGTTAGCAACCCAGAATATGTAATTCCAGCACTAGCCGTTATCAATCCTTTGTCCATAAAGTTCCGTTTGCGCCATTTAGTGACATTAGCAATTGCTCTCCTGAATTCTCCCACACGAAACCCATCGTAGCATCATTAGCAACCCTAAAACGAAAACTATATGAACTAAAATCATTTCCTGAAACAGCCAAAGCATTTGCCAAACTTCTAGTGTTTCCAACTCAACCAGATGCCGCATAAATTCCCCAACTTGTATTGGTGGTATCCCATAGAAATATTCCTTTTGCATTTGTTCCGTCTGTTAGTCCCTGAATTCCTATTTTCGCCCCACTGGCATTCGTTACTGACGTTAGTGTGCCAGTGTATGTAATCCCCGCATTCGCAGTTAGTAATCCTGCTGTGCTTATATTCATCGCCTCAGACCATGTTATATTGCTTCCTGCTGTTATTCCTGATTTATAGTTAAAAGCAAGTTTGTTTGAGTTTTTGTATATTTGAAAGTTTGAACCAGCATTACCTGATTTCCAGTTTGAACCGTCATAATAAGCATCAAAACTTAGGTCTATATTGTCGTGTGCCCAGTTTAATAATTGAAATGTCGGATAAGCATCCGCCGTTGTTATTGCTTGTAAGTGTGCCCCTCCGATATTTGAAGCAGTCCCGTATAATTCTAAGCCCCCTGTCGCCCCATTTGCTGATTTCGTTGTATTGCCTATGATTATTGGCTTACTTGATGCTGTTGTTACTTTGTCGCTCGTTGTTAATGTTGTCGTAGTTATTCCTGCGGTCGAAGTAATTGTTCCAGCACTTGTTATGTTGTTTGAGTTCATATCCAAAGCACCATAAAACCGCATACCGCCAGCATTGTTAAAACGGACAATGTCAGATGAAGCACTTTTATTATCCAAAAGTTTTGAAATATAAAGTCCCGTCCCTTTTACATCAAATGCTACATTCGTGAATACATAACCTCTTTGGTCTGCGGTTCCACTTGTAGCGGTATTTAGAGTAAATAAGAAATATTGATAATCACCTGATGTCTGTGAAAAGAATATATCTCCTCCATTTTGGTTTAATATCCTCGCCCCATTATATGTAATATTTCCACCATTAATGATTTCTTGATTATTAAAATCAGCCGTTTGTGTTAAAGTTAGATATTTTATTACGGTGCTCGTCCCGTTGAATGTTTTAATTCCTGTTATTGTTTGGTCTCCTGTTAGTTTCACACAATTGTCATCCAGATATTGTCTATTTACCGCTTCATTCGCATTTTGTGGTGCTCCCAGATTAACAATCCGACTACTATTAAAATTTAATCCAGTAGCATTAAACCACGAAACAATCGTCCCGTCAATAATAAAACTTATTTTTTTCGCAGAAATTTCAAAGTTGTAATATGTTGCAGTTTTCATATCCAAACTAGCAATTGACCCGATATTACTTATAGAATTGAAAACAATGAATGTTCCCTTTGTTGTTGAATTGATTGAATTTCCCGTTATTTCAACACCACTGCTATATGTCTTAATTCCTGCTATGGTTTGGTTTCCTGAGGTTTTAACTGCCGAAGTATCAAGAACAGAAACATCCACACCATCAACAAGATTTACACTTTTTATGCTTTGGTTTCCCATATTTAGCACTCCTGTCATACTAGCAGTGCCGTCTAATCTAAGAAATGGTGATGGCACGTTTCTCCATTGTCCTGTGCTATAAATGAGTAGTTGATTATCTGATGCTGTTGTTATAATCACATCGCTATGTGTATCAATACTTCCACTCGCCGACACTTTCGCCGTGTTCGTATCGTGCTCTGATAGCCAAGTTGTGATAGACCTACCATTTAGTTGATTTACATTTGTTATACTTTGGCTTTTCATATCAAGACCCGCACTCGCATTTATTATACTGCTAAATGTTTTAATTCCTCCTATGGTTTGGTCTCCTGTTAGTTTAACCACCGAACCATCAACTGCGAGATTAGCGAGATTAATTCCATTATATGTAGAAGCCCCTGAAATAGCAAAACCGCCCATATTTAGTCCTCCTGTCATACTTGCTGTGCCGTCTAATCTAAGAAAGGGTGAAATGGTGTTTCTCCATTGTCCCGTGCTATACATAAGCAGTTGGTTATCTGCTGGGAAGCCTGATATTGTCACATCGCTGTGGCTATCTATACTTCCACTCGCTGAAACTTTGTCATTATTATCATTATGCTCAAATATCCATTCATCAACATCTTTGGTATTTAGTAAATTAACTCCTGTTATATTCATCGGAAATGTTTTATTTACCCAGTTTATTGAATTATATGTGAGATAACTATTAGTGGCTATTGGTGCGGTTATGAGTACATCAGAAAGTGTATCAATTGAACCGAGGGTGGTATTATTCCATTTGCCTTCTACATCGTTGTAAGTTAAGTATTGTCCGCTCGCTTGTGCAAATATGTTTGTGTCTATCAAATTATATAAACTGGTTTGGTGCGGATTGGAAGTATTGCTTCTGTGTTGAGTTGAGGCTTTGACTTCGTCGTTGTCCCTCACTCGTTGTTCTGTATAGTATAAATTTTTTCCTTCTTTGATGTCTGATGTTGATTTTAAAGCGAGCCGTGTATCAAATCGCGCATCAGTATAATAAAGATTTATTGGGTCGGAATCTTCAGGCACTCTGTCTGTATTCAGACCGACTATGTTTGTGTTCGTTAAGTCTAAGTTTGCTATTATAGGCTGTCTGTCGCGATTTCTGACAAGCCTAAGAGAGACTTATATTGAGTACCCATTATATATACAAAGGTTTTGAAAAATCTTTGAGCAAAATCTTTTTTGTGAAACCTTTTCTAAAAGTTTCAATTAATTATTTATTTATTTAAAAAATACTAAAACATAATAATCTTAGTATAAATGCCGTCTCCCGAAGCAAGCCGACAAAATTGGGGAAAAGCAGTTGATGGAATTAAACAAAAAGCAAAGCAGAGAAAAATGGAACACGCCAAAAAGGTTTTGGAACAATACCGAAATGCGGTTAAAAATGAAGACGAAGATATGGAACGAAAAATAGCAGAGATAGAAAATAAGAATTTAGCAACAGATATTATTAATGAGAAGGACCAAGATGACACACCCGAGCAGAGTGGGAGTGAAAGTGAATGTGATTTTACTGATATCATTGCTGAAAAGATGGCGAAAATGAAGATAAGAAGAAAGAAAGCGGAAATTCAGAGAGAAAAGAAGAAGAGTAAGAAACCGGAGCCTGAGCCGGAGAGTGAAGAAAGTGAAAGCAAAAGCGAAAGTGAAGAAGAAGACCGAAGAAAGGGAAAGGTAAAAAATCAAGCAGTGTGAGTGTGAAAGTATATAATCAATCTTCTGGTGGTGCTAAGAAAGAAAAAAATAATGATGTTGAAAAATGTTTCTTAAAATTCTAATCCCACTTATCTTTTCTATAGTTTTTTAATATAGTTTTTATTTTATTGTTAAATGTAGATACTCCAATAAAAATATAATCAATCTCTTTCAAATACATTTCATCCTTTTTTTGAAACTCTTTAATTCTATTTGCGAGGTGCTACCGCTATTTTTCATATATGGCGTGTAAGAATGAGGCGAAGCATGGAGTAGGCACCTGTCCACACAGTCATGACTCTGACGATGACAGGATGCGAAATATATTCCTGAGAGAACTCAAAGGCTCAAAAAAAGGAGCAGGCCTTATACAGAGTTTACAAGAAGGAGTTG
This sequence comes from Paulinella micropora, assembly GCA_019918135.1. Lineage (NCBI taxonomy): Eukaryota > Cercozoa > Imbricatea > Euglyphida > Paulinellidae > Paulinella > Paulinella micropora. Next base: position 129,441 of record WBZZ01005826.1, on the reverse strand, counting down.
GTGGAGAGGAGGTGGAATGCAAATATGGTCGCGGACGGAGAGTTCCGGGAGGCCATCATTTCCTTCCTTGAGAAGATGAAGAGAAAGGAGGAGAAGGAAGCAGCGGGCCGACAAGCGGCGCCGACTAGAGGAGGAGAGACGAGAGGAGCGTCACGAGGGTCCCGAGGGACACCAAGAGGATGGGCACCAAGAGGTCGGGGCTATCGGGGAAGGGGAGGCCGGACCCCAGCGCGCCCTCCCAGAGGACACGGATACTGGAATTATAGCTCCAGTTCCAGCTCCAACTACCCCCAGCAAGCTTATACCGCTGCGGAGGGGGGACGTCAAGACGAAGACACGGCTCAGGTGAGCGTGTTGAAGTCCTAGAATGACGGGAGGAAAAGAGGGAGGAGGAGAAGAGAAAGAAGGAGATAAAAACTGTTCTTTTTAATCAGACAGTCACAGTTATGCCTACTGTTGCTGAACAGGATACGAACGGTTCCGTTCCTCCTAGACTTGAAGTTGAAGGCACACAGCCTCAAAAGCCTCAAGGTAAGCATTTGCTAGTCCATCCTTCGAGAGCTAATATGATAAATGATGCAAATAGGAAGGCGAAGAAGGCGATGGAGGAGAGGAAACCGAAACCGAATGCTGGGCCTTCGCCTGCAAAGAAACAGCAGGTCGTTTCGCCGCCGACGGACTCAATAGTCTCTACTGTAGACACATGTACACTCAGTGTACCAGACTCTGTCTCACAGACACCCGAGATACCGGAAGACCCGGATACTCGAGAGGCTAAGCTAGAGAGGAAGGAGGAGGAACGAAAAGAGGACAAGGAACTTGAGCTTAGACTCAAAACCTTAGAACAAAAAATTCATGTGCTAGCGGCTAGTTTACACAGACCGGACGCGCTATGCTACACTGACCTCTTTTGTGAAACTTTACAAACCACATTAAAAGTTGGTAATGATACGATGGCGAATATTAATATTGTCGGCCAGAAGTTTTTGAATAGTCACCGGACATGGGTTGACAAAAATATTAGAAAAACAAAGGGGACCCTAAAAGGGGTAGGCAGCCGTACGGAAATTACGGGCATCGTCACATTAATTTTCAAATTGAAATCCGGTCGAGTATATCGTGCGGACCTCTATGTTGTCCCCGATTACCACGGTTCAATCCTGCTGTCGTATGACCAATTGGCTACGATGGGGGCAGTGATCGATTGCGCCGCACGGCGAGTAATTTATGGAGTGAAGAATGGAGAGAAGGAGGATATTAATCCGATGACTGCTACTGACGCATACGAGGCTTTTGAGCTGAGTCTAGCAACGGAGAAAAAAAGGTTGGCCTTCGTACATGAGGCAACTGAAGCCTATGTACACCCCTATGTCACAGTGCCGGACGAACTGTCCTGGACCGACAATTGGGAGACGGAGATGCAGGCGTATACGGTTACGATTCCCGCATGGGACAAAAAGTCTATTGATGACTTAATCGTAGCGCGTAATGAGGAGATAATATGTGTTGCGAAACAATGCCCGTGGTTGGCCAGATTCGCAGAAGGTGGTGGGGCAGATGTCCATATTACTAATGGCTACTGTTACCACGCAAAGATGTCAGATGAAAAGAGAGAGGCGTTTGTGCCAAGGAGGAAGGGGCGTATCCCCGATACTCCAGAGGATGATTAAAACTTTTATCACGAACTTTTGGGGCGATGTGCCTACCTGGCCGCGCTCATTAACTGAAGTGAAAAAGTGTCTACGGACTCTATTTGAGAGTAACAAGCCGTATACTGTCATTCTGCCGTACAATGAGAAGGCGATATGGGCACAGGAGATAAGGGACCGGCTTATTGATCGTCCTATACCGGTTCCCTCTCGCAAGCAACAGTTAGTGGTGGCTTGTCGACTCGGGTCTCGGGAGCAGAGCAGTGCATACAAGCGGAAGCTCAGAGCCCAGGACAAGTTGAAATTGATACCTCAAGCTTTCACATGCTTTGATGGTTTCTACACCCGTAAGGCTCCGATACAATACGCGAACTTTATTGATATGCTTGTCGGACTCGGTCATGATGATGAGCCGGACACAGTCACGTATGAACGGACGGGACTGGACGATTTGTCCGAGGAAGATTTGAGTTTGGAGGAGGACTTAGCGCCCCTCAAAGAACATAAGAAGATGTCGGAGGAAGATTTCCAAGCGGCGGCGCGGAAAATTTTAGAAGAAGGAGTGGGTACGGAGAGAGAGAAGGAGCTTCTCAAAGCTAAGATGGAGGCGTACAGAGAAATTTTCGACCCTCCTCGGGCAGGTGGTGTAAAGTCGGAGGACTTCACTGCTGTCATTTACAAGATACCGGGTGCGGAGCCATCTCCGGCACCGCGGAGGGCAAATTTGAGCATACATGAGGCGAAGATAGCGGAAGAGAACGTGAGACAGTTGCTCAATGAGGACTTTATTGAGAGATCTACATCTCCAACTGTCTCTCAGCCGAAAATCGTCCCCAAGCCAGGAGGAGAATGGCGTTTGACGATCAATTATGCCCGTGTGAATAAGGTGCTAGAGGAAGAGAGAAATCCTCTGCCGACCTTAGAAGAGGGCAGAAGAGTGCTGCGGAATGCTAAATTCTATTCGGTCATCGACCTTAAGAACGGCTTCTGGCAGATACCACTGGACGAGAAATCCAGATGGCTGACTGCATTCGTGGTTGGTATGGAAATATACCAGTGGAAGGTGCTTCCGATGGGACTCAAACAGGCCCCGGGGCTCTTTCAGAAGGCGATGCAGAAGATGTTGAGTGGTCAATATGACGACCAGTCGGAGGATGGTTTTATGAGAAGGAGAGGACAGAAGGCGGGAGAATATGCATTTTGTTACATCGATGACATTATCGTATACTCTAACACAATGGAAGAGCATATCGATCACTTGTCAGATGTCTTCAGGCGCATCGGAGCTTTTGGCCTGAAATGCAACTTAAAGAAATGTCAGCTTGCAAAGACAAGTGTGACGTATTTGGGTTACGAGATTTCTCATAACAGAGTCTCGATATCGCGCGAGAAGAGGGAGGAGATCATGAGTAGACAGTTGCCAAAGAATCGCACAGAGTTACACTCTTTTCTTGCGATGGCACAGTACTACAGCCAGTTCATACCCGATTGGGGTGCAACTCGGGCTAAGTTGGAGAAGATGATTGATTTTGGAGACTTTGAGAAGTGGGATGAGGAGGCTTTGCAGGCGTTTAATACGCTCAAAGATCTCATTTACAAAGATCCCAAGGACGGCGGATTAGTACTTATGATGCCCGACTTTACGAAGCCGTTCGTAGTCGACACAGATGCATCTAAGTTCGCGATCGGTGCGGTGCTGCAACAAGAAGATGAGGAGAAAAAGTTGCGCCCGATCATGTTTATTAGTAGAAAGCTGTGTGCGGCGGAGCGAAATTACTGCACGCGACAGAGAGAGGCGTTGGCAGTAGTATGGGCTCTCAAGAGGCTCAGAGAATATCTATGGGGAGGACCTCTATTCACGGTTAGGACCGATCATCAGAACCTTCTTTGGTTGATGAATCATGAACAAACCGGCCGTTTGGCGCGGTGGCAAGCTTTCTTGTCATGTTTCAATTTCACGATGGTCTATTTACCGGGATAGCGAAACGTAGTCGCTGATAGCCTTTCTAGGCTAGAGTTTCAGTCGGAGGTGTCGGCTCTCGTATCATCAGTGGAAATGATAGATCTGTCCACGGACAAGGTGTACGAGGTAAGCCACATAGAGGCGATGCAGATGGCAAGAGGCGTTCGATATGACCGCACGAGTCTACGATATAGTCCTCAAGGCCCGGATCATGGCATATGCTGTGAGGCGCATGTTCTCGAAGACGCTGAGTGGTCTTATGAGGCATACGAGAATGCGAAGGCGAATATAAAAGAGGAGGAGGAGACGACTGAGGTCTATACTGAACCTCCACAGGAAAATCGAAGCGAGCTTGATGAAGACCCGGAGAGGGTAGGAGTAAGGTTGGAGGACGTACTATCCATATCGCCTCGCCTACCGCATGGAGGCAGCAGCAGGCGACGGATCCGGAGTTCAAGGAGCTCATAACGTTATACAAGAACCCTAATGAGCTTAAAAAGACTCCGCAGATCAAAGATCAAATGAAGGAGATGGCGTGGAGAGATGGGCTATTGTGGTACAAGGGCCAGCATGGCAAATTTGCATCACAGCCTGACAAATGGACTCTCTGGGTACCGGAGAAGTTGAGGCGCTTCATATATGTTGCAGCCCATAACTGCCCCTTACTGGCACATCCGGGTCGACAAAGAACTCATTGGTTCATAGCGAGGCGATTTTGGTGGAAAGGAATGAAGGAGGAGATAGACAGAGAAGTAGACGCATGTATCCCATGCAAAATCACAAAGACACCGTTGAAGGCAAATTCCGGCCTGATCGGTACATTCCCGTTACACGCCGGGATGTTTGAATTCTTACACATCGATCATGTGGGACCTTTCCCCGAATCGGCTGAAGGGTACAAATACCTTCTTACTGCGATAGATCGAGCCACCAATTATGTCTGGGTTGTTCCTGTTAAGGACGTTACAGGCAAGACAACTGCGGAGGCTCTGATCGACAGGATCGTCTCGCAGATCGGAGTGCCTAGAAAGATATGTTCTGATCGAGGTTCTGACTTTAATAATGAAGTCATCGACAGACTATCTAAGTACTACGGGATGAAATGGCAATATGTTACTGCCTATAACCCGAGAGCGAATGGCAAGATCGAGCGGGTACATAGACCTCTCAAAGCCTCGCTTAAGATGTACTGTATGAAGAAGGAGAATCAGAGAGCCTGGGTGGAGGCAGCACCTTCATTTGCCTTTGCAATGAACTGTCTACCCTCATCGGCATTAGGAGGAGCCAGGAGCTCAGCCTCGCCATATCAATTGGTTTACGGCCGAGAGCCTAATATCCCAACCTCGCTTCTGCATCCAAAGGACACTTGGGCAGATGAGGATGAGTTGTTCGGGATGAGGCTAAGAGCGAAGATGGAGGCGGAGCAAATAGTTGCGGCGCATAGGGAGGCGGAGCGCAGAAAGACTGATGCACAAGGAGTGCGACAAGCGCACTTAGATCAAGTCCGTTTCCGGGTTGGGGATATTGTACTCATGTACCATCCTCAAGTACCCAAGGGGGTTAGCTCTAAGCTGTTTACCCACTGGAAAGGACCATACCAGATTATGGAGCAGATGGGACCTCTGAACTATAAGATCAGGGGTAGAGGGAAGGTGCAATTGTGAATGTTCGAAGGCTGATCAAATATGACCCCTTCTTACTCGAGGATGAATCCGTTGAGGAGGCGTTGAAACGGATGAAGGAGGATTTCAAAGAGGTACCGCCTATCAGTAAGGAGGATACCTTAGAGGAGGAGAATGCCTATCGGGCACCTGTCTCGGAGAAGGAGGAGACCGAGAAGGAGAGCAAGGAAGACTCAAACCGCAAAAGCGCGGCGGGGACTCAGTCTAAGGCCCCCATAGTCCGCGGCGGTACAAAGGAGAAGTTCACGGAGGCGCAGAGGAGGAGAGCGCAAAATGACCTTATCTTCGACCAACCGAGGAAGGTGGCGAGATGGACGCGAGCGACGGATGTCCATGGAGGAGGAGAAGAGAAGGACACTAACCCAAACGCGGGTAATGTGGACATTCGACATGCGCGATGGAAGGAAGGCGAGGCGATTGCGACCATCAAGTGGGTCCGAGACGCTTTTTATCTGTTGAGACCGGCAGAATCTCATGTTGCCGATGACACTCTCTCAGATCTTTATCTCATGCGAGCTGTGGCGGTCCCGCAGACTACACGGGCAGCGCGGACATGGAAGAGATCCTCAGCAGCAAAAACGATACAACCGGTACTCCATTTCTGGAGAAGCATGGACCCTGTTGAGGATCCAAAAGCTAGACAATACTTACCGGTATACAAAGACGCGAAAGATCTCGAGACTTGGGATGATACTATTACCCCTCGAGACAAAGACCACACTGCGTGGACTATTCAGTCACTGCCTAGGGGAGTGCTTGACATTCCTTTTGACTTATCATTGGGCGCCATCCCTAACAAAATGGGACATTCTTGAGGAGTCAAAGTTTGACTTGACTTTTGTTGGCGGCCCGCCACCTGGCAAAGGGGTTCGCGCAAGGCGACGAAGGCAGTAAGTGACATTTTTTTCTTTTATCACGCGTCGGACATTGAAAGCTGCATGTGGATTAATTTCATAGTGCCCATGTCAGATCATGTCTTATTAAAATATTTTTATACCATTGTTGTTACTTGGCATTTTTATCGCAACATATGAGTGCGAAGGTCAATCGGCAAATGGATACGACACCGTAGAAGGGGATTGCTTGTGAGTTTAGCGATGGTGTTCCTGGTACGACCCTGCTTCAAGTATCCAGGGTGATGTTCTCAATAAATGTTCTCATAGTAGACATATTAAATATTTTTTTCTTTGGATATACTTAATATCGTCATACCAGCACGGTCCGTCTCTACTTGTGTCGGTTTATCGCATGGTCGGGTTCACTCACACCGGCTTTGGATATAGTTATTAGGACTGGCCCCCTCCCTAGTACTATATTAAGGTAACTGATTGAAAACAATGGTATGTTATTAAAAGACAATGTATTTACTGATCGGAAGTGTTTTTAGAGAAGGAGAAAAAATTATAATGCTGCTTTTATTTTAATAGTAATACTATTTGTTCTTGACATACTGCCTCAGGATTAAGTTACGGGGGGACAACGAGTGTGGAAGGAGGAGTTTTTTTATTTATTTACAAAAAATGAGGCTAGAGATTTACAGTTGGCGCGTGTCTGGTTTATGCGTCTTATTTATCCACTGCACCGTCTATCCGTGGGTTAATGCACTTAGTTGCAACACCCCGTAGCATTTGTGCAGAAAAGAAATCAGCAGCTAACTATATGACGAAAATATTGCATATTTCCGTCATAAAAACGGGAAGGGGTACTGTAGGCATCACCCCCCGGATAGCCGGTAAAAAGTACAGTTTTTCGTGTGTCAGGTGCACCTAGTTTTTTTTTTCGCAGTATTTCAATATCGTTTGGCCGGATTTGACCTAATGTCATTTTAACCGTGGTCTGTGGCCGCTTTCTTTTTCGGCTTCACTGAGCTAATATAACGAGACATCATTCTCCTTTGGGGGATTTGTGTCTGGTTGTATTACCGACTTTTTATCGAGCTATCTTCAGGGATTGTAACAATATCACTCTAAGTGTAACGGTGAATTTAATGCTTTGGCGGTCTGGGGTTGGGGCACTTAGTGACGTGTCATTATTCAAATATCTAAGTAAAAGTAAAGTACGAACCCTCTCGTCCAGTGACTGAGGGCAGAACTTGAACTGAGAGGATGAGCTCAGTGGAGAAGCGATTGCAATTATTTATTAATATTTTGAAAAAGAAAGCCGGCGCCAGGAGGGGTTTATTGACTTAGCGGAAAATATGAGACTCATGATTTCCGGCCCGCAGTCTCGACACTTCAAGTCCGCGACTGCTATGAACGCTAACAGCATTTAAGAAGCTCAAACAGCTGTCGATCATCACGAACAAGCAGTTCAGTTTTGCTTGATTTATAGTATCAATTCAGCCCAATGACTGGCCTTCGAGACTTTGAAAACATGTTTCGGTACGGCTGTTATAGGTCGTAGGTAGTCGTGAATCCACTCAACCAGAAATTAATGCTAAGCCAACCACAACAGCTGAACAAAGCGGGAAAACAGCTGTTAGTTTTGTCATGATTCTCAATATGATAATAAAACCTATTATTATTATTATTATTATTATTATTGACACCGTGATAGCCCAGTGGTCAAGTTCTACCATCTGGGCCCTGTCGCCAGTTCGATTCCCGTCGGTGCCACCAGTATTTTCATTGAACATACCGATCCGTCTGGACCAGTATTTTCATTGAACATACCGGCCCGTCTGGAAGTGTTGGAACTGCCCTTGCGGGGGTGTCATTAGAGCCTATCGTCAATTCTTCGTACTCCCCTCACGGGTGAGACGATGGAGGCGCATGTGCAGAAATGCATCAGCCATTGACAGAGAAGCACTATTATTATTATTATTATTATTATTATTATTATTAGGGAGTACATAGGCCATCGGTCCTTTCCATGGGCTGATTGGTATAAAGCTCCTAGAGTAATGTTCTATGCCGTCACTTCCTTTATTCCACCGATTGGTGTGGAGACTTTCCTTATGGAATGGAGGACTGGATGCACATGGCCTTTTGGCTCAGCAATTGGCAGGAGATACACTATTATTATTATTATTATTATTATTATTATTATTATTATTATTATTCAGTTCGATTCCCGTCGGTGCCACCAGTATTTTCATTGAACATACCGCTCCGTCTGGACCAGTATTTTCATTGAACATACCGGCCCGTCTGGAAGTGTTGGAACTGCCCTTGCGGGGGTGTCATTAGAGCTTATCGTCAATTCTTCGTACTCCCCTCACGGGTGAGACGATGGAGGCGCATGTGCAGAAATGCATCAGCCATTGACAGAGAAGCACTATTATTATTATTATTATTATTATTATTATTAATATCTTTCTTCTCGGAGTGTTGACTGTGATGTGTTTGAGAGTGGCACCTGATGATAAAAACTTAGTCACGCTTGTTTATCAGAGCTCCAGCCCAATGGCCTTACGGCGTTAAATTGATGCCAACTCAAAACCATTTGGTGGATGATGCTGGGGAGGAGGGTCGTTGGGCGCCTGTCGAAGATCTTAAACTCCGCTATGCCGGTTGATAGCCCGTGGACCCAGCGGATACCAAATTGTTATGGGTGGGGTTTTGAGGTAGTTCTAGCAACCATGCTTGGTGTACGCACTTGCACATGCGGCAACGTTTTGCAAGAGGTTGTTGGGACTGCGGAATAACCTCGGCTTAGTGTAGTCTTGCCCTCAGGAGCTCCATCGGTGGCCCCTATAATCAGTCGAGAGACTGGCTAGGTGGTGATGGAGCACCTCGAACAAGGGCATAGAGGCTCATGTCCGGAAACGGATCGTGCCATCAGCAGCATCAGTATGCCTTAGAGGAAGTATATCTTTCTTCTCGGAGTGTTGACTGTGATATATTTGAGGGTAACACCTGATGATAAAAACTTAGTCACGCTTGTTTATCAGAGCTCCAGCCCAATGGCCTTACGGCTTTAAACTGTGATGCCAACTCAAAACCATTTGGTGGATGATGCTGGGGAGGAGGGTCGTTGGGCGCCTGTCGAAGATCTTAAACTCCGCTATGCCGGTTGATAGCCCGTGGACCCAGCGGATACCAAATTGTTATGGGTGGGGTTTTGAGGTAGTTCTAGCAACCATGCTTGGTGTACGCACTTGCACATTCGGCAACGTTTTGCAAGAGGTTGTTGGGACTGCGGAATAACCTCGGCTTAGTGTAGTCTTGCCCTCAGGAGCTCCATCGGTGGCCCCTATAATCAGTCGAGAGACTGACTAGGTGGGGATGGAGCACCTCGAACAAGGGCATGGAGGCTCATGTCCGGAAACGGATCGTGCCATCAGCTGCATCAGTATGCCTTAGAGGAAGTATATTATTATTATTATTAAATTATTATTATTATTATTATTATTATTATTATTATTATTATTATTATTATTATTATTGGAATAACCTCGGCTTAGTGCAGTCTTGCCCTCAGGAGCTCCATCGGTGGCCCCGATCATCAGGCGAGAGACTGACACGGGGGGTGGAGGACCTCGAACAAGGGTATTGGAGGCTTACGTCCGTTGAGGATATGCCATTAGCTGCATCAGTACGCCTCAGATATAGTATTATTATTATTATTATTTGGACACCGTGATAGCCCAGTGGTCAAGTTCTACCATCTGGGCCCTGTCGCCAGTTCGATTCCCGTCGGTGCCACCAGTATTTTCATTGAACATACCGGTCCGTCCGGACCAGTATTTTCATTGAACATACCGGTCCGTCTGGAAGTGTTGGAACTGTCCTTGCGGGGGTGTCATTAGAGCCTATCGTCAATTCTTCGTACTCCCCTCACGGGTGAGACGATGGAGGCGCATGTGCAGATTTGCATCAGCCATTGACAGAGAAGCACTATTATTATTATTATTATTATTATTATTATTATTATTATTATTATTATTATTATTATTATTCATTGAACATACCGGCCCGTCTGGAAGTGTTGGAACTGCCCTTGCGGGGGTGTCATTAGAGCTTATCGTCAATTCTTCGTACTCCCCTCACGGGTGAGACGATGGAGGCGCATGTGCAGAAATGCATCAGCCATTGACAGAGAGGCACTATTATTATTATTATTATTATTATTATTATTATTATTATTATTATTATTATTATTATTATTATTATTATTATTACTATTATTATGGAGGCACATGTCCAGGATCTGGATCTGATGCTATAGTCTGAGGAAGCCTATTATTATTATTATTATTATTATTATTATTATTATTATTATTATTATTATTATTCTGGAGGGGTGCACAAGATGGCACTCCATGGGAAGAGGAGGTGGTTGGGCCTCTCCCCACGAAGGTGACCGCTTGGGGAGGGCGGTCACCGGGATATGCGCAACTCTCAACTGGGCATTTACTCGGTAGGGGTTCGGCCAGGCAGGTTGTGGGGTTGTCTGTTGGATTGTTGGTTGGCTCGTTTTTCTTGGCTGTTGGTTTGGGTCTGGTTTCCTGGTTAGCCCATTTTCGCCGAATTTTCCTGCCGAGTAAATGCCTGGGGGCTTCCAGTTCCGGTTTGGTGATCTTGTTGAGGTGAGCATTCGGAGGAAACAGTACCGAGATGGGTTGAAGATAGGATTCACATTGAACCGAGATGGGGCTGAGTTGACCTGTTCCAACTCGGCTCCATTTCGGCTTCATGTTAATCCTATCTTCATCCTATCTGGGTTTTGTCTCCTCCCTATCTTCGCTTCTTCGGGGTTGCCTAACTGGAACACATGATGAGCGCACGTTGGAGAGGGGCTTCAGTCGGTCCCAATGCCTTGCCAGTGCCTTGCTGCGTTGCCGTGCCTTGCCCCATGCATTCACACCCTCCACCGTTGCATTTCTAACTGAGCAGCTTCGGCTGGGATTACTATACTTGTCTGTAAGACCCTATAGGTACCGCTAGGTTCGCGCCTTCTATACCCACGTGGGGGAAGGAGTTTCAGCGGCACGCCGTCCGATCTGGCTCCACTCGGGGACACCCGTACCTCATGATGTGTATTGTTAGGAGCAGCTGAAAGTCCATAAGGCATGAGAGTAGAGGCGTTGGCGATGCGATGGAGAGTGTGTGTAGTGCGTGAGGCAGGACGCTGGGGGTGCTGGCGGGCGCCGAAGGGCACGAAGCGACGCGGCAGCGTCCAGTGACACCGGCGGAAATGCGTGTAGTGTGTGTTGCAGATACCGCCGATGCTATTTGCATGGACGGGCGCTTTCCTCGGCGTAAAGAGGCGCGGCGGTGATGGCCAGCGACATTGGCCGTCTACTCTCAATGGATTACAAATACGCGAAGCACGGAGCTACCACTGTGGCCCTTATGGGACAAGGTAGAATCGCCGAAGACCTGGACAATCCCCGTGGGAATGCCTCTTCGACGGGCTCTGGCCCGATGTCCCAGGATGGGAGGATGAGGGCTCGCGTATATGACGGAATTCCTGAACCACGTGGAGAGGCTATCTTAGCTGCGCCTCATCCTTCCTCCCCAAACCTGGCACACGGGTCGGCGCTTCAACATAAGGCGAGCGGCGCTATATGGCAGATGGCACCGCCGCCTCGACGGTACCGGCGGGTAGATCTGTACGACAAGGACGGGCGTAATCTGATTGTCTGGGGGCTCTCAGAACGCGCCAATCTACAGGAGATCGCCTCCAAAATGAGCGGTCTTGGTCTGGTGGTCCCGGTAATGGAGTGGCAAGGCCAGCGAATGTCTCGTCACCTGGAGCTGGTCTACGAGGACGATGACAGCAGGCAGACGGCGTTGCAGCAACTCAAACATCTCAAATTCTTCGGCAGAGGGGTCAATGTGGCCCTTGGGCGCAGGTTCAGGGACAGGGAACGTGTCCGAAGGCTTATTCGCATCCATCTGCGTGGGCAAGCGGCGGTCCGGAAGGAGGAAGCTGCGACGGGATATCGCGTCTTGCCTCTGCATGAAGAATGTGTCGATGATGTGCAGGTGGTGTCTTCGGAATTGGCTGCCGATGCACCTAAGTGTGTGTCTGAGTGTGCTGATGTGCATGTGGTGCCCCTGCATTCGGGGGCCAGTGCAGTGGGGGGCCAACCTGCGCAAGCACCTGCAGAGGGGGGCAGCACGAGGGCGGAAGCCAAGCGCGGCCGTCGGGTCCGGAAACGAGCCAAGAAGCACCGCTCCAAGCAGTTCGATACCGGCTTCAAGCTACTCGTCGCGAGTCACAACTGGCAGGGTAAAACGGGATACGACAACGTAGGCACGGCGGAATGGGCATCATTCTACAAGCACGAGGGCTGGCTAGTCATCGGGGCTCAGGAGCACCGCATGGGCAAGAAGCAACTTTCCAAATGCAGCCTGGATGGATTCCGGATTTTTGAAAAACCTGCGGAGGTCAGCGAGAAAAATCGCTGCAAGGGTGGGGTTCTATTCGCGGTGGCTAACTTCCTTGGTCCGTATTGCAACCTGGTGTCAGCCCCTGTCGACCACCGGCAGCAAGTGTGGCTGCGTATCGCCTCGGGTGTTACCGGCGCTCAGGATATCTATGTGGGCAACGGCTACTTTCCCCAGGAAACGCAGGAAGAAGAGTCGTCAGAGGCGTATGCGGCCTGGCAGGCAGCTAAAGCATTTTTTGGAGCCAAAGGTCTTGTGGTCACGGTGGCGGATGCCAACGCGAAGCTCGGGCCGGCATGCAGCCGAAAAGAGGAGGGCATCGTCGGTCAGCACGGGGAGGTCGATGATAAGGGAGCACCGGTACGTTCGGAGAACGGCAAGAGACTCGCGGCTGTCCTCGTCGCTACGGGCCTGCGAAATCTGAGCGGCTTCTCGTGCCCAGTGGAAGGGTCCTACTGGTGGTCCCGGCGTGAGCAGCGCGGCATGGGCACAGGCAAGCACCTCCTCGATTACATCTGCGCGTCGCCTGGCTTGGCATCTGGAGCAAAGTTCGGAGTATGCGAAGATGATCTTGATACGGACCACAAGGCAGTATGGGCCGAACTGACGTGGAGCGGCCAGCGCCGGCCAAAGCGGGCTGCGAAACCTTACAGGTCCTTTCGTGTTGATAAGCTTATTGGTGCTGGTGTCTCGGGTAATGATCACGCTGCGAAGCAAGCGCTGGATTATCTACGCGACAAGTTCGATGACGTATTCCAGCATTGCCTACAGAAGCTTGGAGTACATCAGCTGCCTGAGCTTGACCTATCGGGTGGTGCCGACAGCCAACGGGTGGTAGATGACGTCACCGAGCGAGTGGCGCAGTCCTTCCGAATGGCGGCGCACCGGGTCCTTGGCTCCAGATGTATACGACCCCGTTTCACCAACAATTGGTTCGACGGGGAGCTAAAGGAGCTCATTCAACAGCGCCGGGAGGCCTACGCAGCATACAGGAGGGATGAATCGAATGCGGAAGCCCGTCTGAATTGGCTACGGCTCCGCAAGCAAATTCCGAAGGCAACTCGGGCCAAGAAGTCCGCCTCCTTCAAGCAAGTGCAGGAAGAAGCGGTCAAATGTCAACGCGAGCAATCCTCAAAGCGCTTTTGGCTACTCGCGAAGCGGCTTGGCGGGGCAAGCAGAACGAAGGTCTCCGCGCCGGTGCAAAGGGAGGATGGCTCACTGGCGTGTACGCTGCCGGAAAAGGTCGCTCGGTGGGAGGAATTTCGGAAAAATTCGGTGAAGCCACGGGAAAATCCGGCAAGTGCGGCTGTTGTGGTGGAGTGCTGTGCAGAAGCAGGCTCGCTGGAGTGGGAGGAAGCCGAAGCTAAGCGGCAGTTCCACTGGAACGATCGCTTCAGAGATGAGGTGGCCCGGGCTATGAAGGAGCACGAAGTAGGTGAAGACACTTGCGAAGAGCTGGACAAGCCGTTCACGCAAGAGGAGGTCCTTGCAAGGCAACGTGCCCTGAATAACCACAAAGCTTGTGGCGAGGACAAAGTGAAGAACGAGATGCTCAAGTATGGCGGCGCCTACATCAATGGCTACTTAACGCAGTACTTCAACTGGATTCGAGAAGCCGAGAGGACTCCAAAAGCTTGGGGCAAGGGAATCATCGTCAATATACCCAAGGGTGGGGATCCTACGGATCCTGACAACTGGAGGGATATCTCGATTATTAGTTGCCTTGGTAAGCTGTATCTGTCCTTATTAGCTACTCGTCTAACGCTCTTCGTGGATGGCCCGGATAAGCTACGTCCAGAGCAGGGAGGCTTCCGCCCGGGGCGTCGCACTACGGATCAGGTCTTTACCCTTTGGCAGAGGTTGAAGGGGCGTCAGCAGCAGAAGCGGGAGTCGTATGTCCTGTTCGTCGATCTACGCAAGGCTTTCCCGTCTGTTTGGAGAGATGGCCTATTTGAGAGGCTCTGGAAGCTGGGTGTAAGGGGCAAGTTCTGGCGCACGCTACGCAGGTGCTACGAGCAGACTTCGTCGCAAGTGCTAGTTGATGGAGCACTCACCCCCGAAGTACTGGAGGGTGTAGGCGTCCAACAGGGGTCCCCTCTCTCTCCCACACTCTTCAACGTCTTTATGGATGAGCTGTGTGATCGGCTGGCGAGTGCCCTCAAGATCACGGATGTGAAGCGGCTGAACGACATCAAGGCACTTCTATACGCGGACGACGTGGCCCTCATCGCTCACAGTCGCACCGAGCTCCAGAAGATGGTCAATGTTGTGGCCAAGTTCGCGGAAGATTACCGGCTGGAAGTCAACTTGAAGCCCGGCAAGACGGAAATCATGCCCATTTACACGTCGAGCAAGGCGAAACGACCAAGTATCAGGGAGCGAGGTGAGCCCGTGGTGTGGTTTCGCGGCCAGCAGCTTTGTGTCACCAGTCAGTACAAGTACCTGGGAGTGGTTATCACCGACGACCTGAAGTGGAAGGAGCAGGCCCTGCGGGCTACGCGTGTCACTGAAGTCGCCACCGCAGGTTGGTACTCTTTGTGGTGTGCAGGTGAGATACAAGCTAGCTATCGTCTCATGTGCTGGAATCAACTTGTGGGGGCCAAGCTGAAGTACGCCTTCGATGTCTGGCGTGCCCCCGTATCGCAGCTCACCAAGCTGGAGGCAGCAATGCTGCGCCCCATGAGGATGATTCTCGGCATCAGCCCTAAGACAAGCAAGTGGATTACACTCTTTCTGGCGCGCTCTTTGAGTGCGGAGCGTTTGCGGCGGGCGGCGCAACTGAAGTTCTATGGACGGCTGCGTGTTCTACCGGAGAAGCGATTTCCTGTCATCGCATCTCAAGTCAAATCCGACTGGACTGCGGAGGCCGAAGGCGCTATCAGGGACTCAATGGATCTACAACAAGGGCTTCAGGAGCTCCTAAATAGCTCAGAGAAGGACCTCGAGGGTTGGTGTTCGACTGTGGACAAGTGGGCCCTTCAGCAGGACGTCAAGATGGTGCAGCAACTGATGTGGGACAAGCGAGAGGCAGGCAGCGATCTTACTGATGGCCTGCGAGTCATCCTAAGACAAGTCTTTGGAACTAAGGAGTTCCCAAGATGGGTAGCCCTTGATGATGCGCATTATAATCTGCTTCGGAGAAGGTTGCTCAGCTGCAACAACCGCCTTCGGTTGTACCGCAGCAAGTTGGTCAGTGGCATGTCCCCTCGCTGCTTCTGTTGTCATGATGATGTCAATGAGTCCCTTGCGCACTTCTTATGGGATTGCCCCATGCATGAGGGGAGACGTAAGCAGCTGTTGCTGAGTATGCAGAGGCTCGGTGGCATGGCTGTGGGGGGTGCTGAGGGGGATGGAGGGAGTGAGGAGGGTGGTGAGGTCGTAGGTGGTGAGGTTGTGGTGGAGGATGTGTTGCTTGGGCGGGAGCGGGAGGGCTCTGTGCGGCAGGGTTGGGATGATATGTCGCCTGTGGATCAATCACGATTGTTTTGTAAGCTTTTTCAGGGGAAGTCGCGCTTCCGCAGTAACTTTAGGCTTGCTGCGTTGTTAGGGGTTACAGCGTTGCGTCCCCCTCCAAAGTTGGATGTGTTGTTTGGATCATATGTGTCTGAGTGTTGGTCTGCTAGGGAGGGTAAAAGGGAGGAGCTTGGGGTGGAGGATGGGGGCGAGGAGGTGATTGACCTCACTGAGGTTCCATCAGCTTCTGTCCCACCCTCTCCCCCAAGTGACGTTGATGTTGCGCGGCGCGGCCGTCCGCGCAGTGTGGACGTCCTGGCTAGATAGAGGGGTTCGGGAGCGCAGCGTAGTGTCTCCGAGTTCTTCTCTTCAGCTAACACCCTCGCATCTAGCTCTTCATGCACTTCACAGCCCCCATCTGCCCCTGCTGTTGCTGTTGCTGCTATGTCTGTTTGGTGTTCTGACAATGCGTTGGGATCGGCTGACCCCGGTGACCCAATGGAGGCACATGTCCAGGATCTGGATCTGATGCTATAGTCTGAGGAAGCCTATTATTATTATTATTATTATTATTATTATTATTATTATTATTATTATTATTATTCTGCCCTTGCGGGGGTGTCATTAGAGCTTATCGTCAATTCTTCGTACTCCCCTCACGGGTGAGACGATGGAGGCGCATGTGCAGAAATGCATCAGCCATTGACAGAGAAGCACTATTATTATTATTATTATTATTATTATTATTATTATTATTATGGACACCGTGATAGCCCAGTGGTCAAGTTCTACCATCTGGGCCCTGTCGCCAGTTCGATTCCCGTCGGTGCCACCAGTATTTTCATTGAACATACCGGTCTATTTCTGGACCAGTATTTTCATTAAACATACCGGCCCGTCTGGAAGTGTTGGAACTGCCCTTGCGGGGGTGTCATTAGAGCTTATCGTCAATTCTTCGTACTCCCCTCACGGGTGAGACGATGGAGGCGCATGTGCAGAAATGCATCAGCCATTGACAGAGAAGCACTATTATTATTATTATTATTATTATTATTATTATTATTATTATTATTATTATTATTATTATTATTATTATTATTATTATTATTAATGGACACCGTGATAGCCCAGTGGTCAAGTTCTACCAATCTGGGCCCTGTCGCCAGTTCGATTCCCGTCGGTGCCACCAGTATTTTCATTGAACATACCGGTCCGTCTGGAAGTGTTGGAACTGCCCTTGCGGGGGTGTCATTAGAGCCTATCGTCAATTCTTCGTACTCCCCTCACGGGTGAGACGATGGAGGCGCATGTGCAGATTTGCATCAGCCATTGACAGAGAAGCACTATTATTATTATTATTATTATTATTATTATTATTATTATTATTATTATTATTATTATTATTATTATTATTATTGGACACCGTGATAGCCCAGTGGTCAAGTTCTACCATCTGGGCCCTGTCGCCAGTTCGATTCCCGTCGGTGCCACCAGTATTTTCATTGAACATACCGGTCTATTTCTGGACCAGTATTTTCATTGAACATACCGGCCCGTCTGGAAGTGTTGGAACTGCCCTTGCGGGGGTGTCATTAGAGCTTATCGTCAATTCTTCGTACTCCCCTCACGGGTGAGACGATGGAGGCGCATGTGCAGAAATGCATCAGCCATTGACAGAGAAGCACTATTATTATTATTATTATTATTAGGGAGTACATAGGCCATCGGTCCTTTCCATGGGCTGATTGGTATAAAGCTCCTAGAGTAATGTTCTATGCCGTCACTTCCTTTATTCCACCGATTGGTGTGGAGACTTTCCTTATGGAATGGAGGACTGGATGTACATGGCCTTTTGGCTCAGCAATTGGCAGGAGATACACTATTATTATTATTATTATTATTATTATTATTATTATTATTATTATTATTATTATTATTATTATTATTATTATTGAGAGAGAGAGAGAGGGAGAGGGAGAGAGAGAGAGAGAGAGGGAGGGAGGGAGAGAGAGAGTGTGTGTGTGTGTGAGAGAGAGAGACAGAGAGAGAGAGAGCGAGAGAGAGAGAGAGAGAGAGAGAGAGAGAGAGAGAGAGAGAGAGAGAGAGAGAAAAGGAAGCTGTATACCTATCAACCTCCTTACGAAGCAATTCAGTAGTGCCTTTCGCGTACAAAAGATAATTTTAACAGGAGGTATGCTTTCCTTGACACTGTATTTAAATGAACAAACGTGTTCATGCTTGCTAATATAAATAAGTATGTACGATACAAGCTGCAGGCAAGACAGGAACTCGGTAAGAGAATGTTCATAAAAGTAAGAACTCATGCCAGTCGACCGATAATGTCAGTTGCTGTGCACATCAAACGAAGCTAAAAGAGAAAATAAATCAAGAAGCATTAACTGCATTATTATTCGCTAGTCCTTCGCTGTAGATTTTCCTGGCACCACAGTCTCTGGAAGCACATCGTGATAGTCCCAGTGATATCCCCCAGCACGACAGCCAATCTTTAGGGATCGGCTCATTGATGAATGATGACATTTTTTCTCCAAGGCCGCCACGGTCATGGAGGGAAAGATCTCGCCCGTGTCCAAACAAATGACAGGACGCTTCCTCATGACATCTATCAGCCTGCAAACCAGTCAAACAATGGAATTCCGTTAATCCCTAGCAATCAGAGCTTTAGAATGACAAGCAAGGTCCTCACATGCATTCCAGCATTTATTTATGGTGGGAGAAAGGAATGAGGTGCAAGAAAGTGCATATGTGTCACCTTTCAACAGCGATTGGGAAATTCCAAAGCCGGAGGGACCGCTCACTACAAAAGGCATTCCATCCTCGCTTTCCGGGAAAAACTTGCAATTCCAAACTGGACTAGAAATTTTGTCGTTGAGAGTTTGCCCTTAGGGCACAAAAGACATCATGGGAGAATGCTCTGCCAGATCTGCCGTAGCTATGGGGCGGGCACACTGCATGCTTCTATTGATATTTCTGGTGATCCGTTGCAAGGGTCAAAGGTAATTTGTTTTTCTTGAAGATCATGGTTGCTTGTTGTTGACTTGACTGCTTGCGAAATCCCAATCTGAAATGACACGTTACGCGTTTGTTGGCAGCTATGGATCTAACTACGGGGCAACCAATTATGGGGGATCTAATTATGGGGTCTTTCAGCGGCCAGCTAATCCTCCTCCACCGGGCTATTCCACTTTGGAGGAAGTCCACCAGCGGTGATCCCTTTGACTGTGCCCATGTTGCGGGTTTTTGTGTTTTATTTTTTGTGGTACCACTTGCACCAGAATACAAACCATGCATCTGTTTGCATACTGCGTGCAGGATGACGATTTGTGCACGTACCTACTC
>WBZZ01005826.1:50000-95000 GCA_019918135.1 Paulinella micropora | reverse complement strand
ATGGATGGATGCCTTTATCAATGCCTATATTCATCTATCTGTTTATCTAAATCTACCTACCACCCATCTAGCTCTACCTACCATCTATCTATCTATCTATCTATCTATCTATCTATCTATCTATCTATCTATCTATCTATCTACCTATCTATCTATCTATCTACTTAGCTACCGAGCTACCTACCTATCTACCAACCTATCTACCTGTCTACGTATCTACCCATCTTTCTGCACGCTCCTGCGCATCTCACATACTTCCTATTTACGTCCTTACTTACTTACTTACCTACCAATCAACCTACCCACCTAGCTGCTGATTCACTTACTCGGCTTTTTCGCGCACTGCTCCGGAATCCAACACAATGCCTATTTACCTACTTGCTTACTCACAACCTACCTGTCTACCTGCCTGCCTACCTACCTACCTACCTTATTACTACTACTACTACTACTACTACTACTACTACTACTACTACTACTACTACTACTACTACTACTACTACTACAAACTACTACTACTACTACTACTACTACTACTACTACTACTACTACGACTCTACTACTACTACTACTACTACTACTACTACTACTACTACTACTACGACTACTACTACTACTACTACTACCACTACTACTACTACTACCTACTTTTCTCAGTTACTTCCTGCACGCCCCCCCTGGTTCCTACACTCTGCGTTTCGAGCGGCCGGGCTATGAAGTCAGCGTCGTCGACGTTACGATACGAAAAGGTAGGACAGGAATACATGACCAAGCAAGTAGGTAGGTAGGTAGGTAGGTAGGTAGGTAGGTAGGTAGGTAGGTAGGTAGGTATGAAGTCAGCGTCATCGACGTTGCGATGGGACCACGTAAGACAGGCGTAAGGCAGGTAGGTAGGTAGGTAAGTAGGTAAGTTAAGTAGGCTATGAAGTCAGCGTCGTTGACGTGGCGATACGACCATGTAAGACAGGCGTAAGGCAGGTAGGTAGGTAAGTAGGGCAGGAATACGTGACCAAGCAAGTAGGTAGGTAGGTAGGTAGGTAGGTAAGTAGGTACGTTAGGTAGGCTATGAAGTCAGCGTCGTTGACGTTGCGATACGATCACGTAAGACAGGCGTAAGGCAGGTAGGTAGGTAGGTAAGTAGGACAGGAATACGTGACCAAGCAAGTAGGTAGGTAGGTAGGTAGGTAGGTACGTTAGGTAGGCTATGAAGTCAGCGTCATCGACGTAAGACAGGCGTAAGGCAGGTAGGTAGGTAGGTAAGTAGGAAGTTAAGTAGGCTATGAAGTCAAGTCAGCGTCGTTGACGTTGCGATATGATCAGGTAAGACAGGCATGCATGACAAGGCAAGTAGGTAGGTAGGTAGGTAGGTAGGTAGGTAAGTTAGGTAGGCTATAAAGTCAGCGTCGTCGACGTGGCAATACGGCCAGGTGAGACAGGCATACGTAACAAAGCAAGTAGGTAGGTAGGTAGGTAGGTAGGTAGGTAGGTAGGCTATGAAGTCAGCGTCGTTGACGTGGTGACCCGACCAGGTAAGACAGGCGTACGTGATCAAGCAAGTAGTAGGCAGGTAGGTAGGTAGGTAGGTAAGTAGGTAAGTTACGTAGGCTATGAAGTCAGCGTCGTTGACGTTGCGATAAGACCAGGCAAGACAGGCGTACGTGATCCAGCAAGTAGTAGGTAGGTAAGTAGGTAGGTAGGTAGGTAGGTGGGCTGGTAAGTGTGTATATGTATGTAGGTAGGTAAGCAGGCAGTGAGGAAGATCCGGAGAAAGTAGATAAATGTAGAGAAAGAGGTAGGTGGGTGTGGGTAGGTAGGTAGGTAGGTAGGTAGGTAGGTAGGGCTATGAAGTCAGAGTCATTGAGGTGGTGATCGGACCAGGTCATATTCGCTGCTCCTGCTGCGCTGTTACCACTACTACTGCTACTACTACTACTACTACTACTACTACTACTACTACCACTACTACTACTACTACTACTGCTACCACTACTACTACTACTACTACTACTGCTACCACTACTACTACTACTACTACTACTACTACTACTACTACTACTACTACTACTACTACTGCTGCTGCTGCTTCTGCTGCTTCTGCTTCTACTACTGCTACTACTACTGCTACCACTACTATTACTACTACTACTACTACTACTACTACTACTACTACTACTGCTGCTGCTGCTTCTTCTGCTGCTTCTGCTTCTACTACTGCTACTACTACTGCTACCACTACTATTACTACTACTACTACTACTACTACTACTACTACTACTACTACTACTACTATTACTACTACTACTACTACTACTACTACTACTACTACTAGTACTACTACTACTACTACTACTACTACTACTACTGCTGCTGCTGCTGCTGCTGCTACTACTACTTCTACTACTACTTCTACTACTACTTCTACTACTACTACTACTACTACTACTACTACTACTACTACTACTACTACTACTGCTGCTGCTGCTGCTGGTACTACTACTACTACTACTACTACTACTACTACTACTACTACTACTACTACTACTACTGCTGCTGCTGCTGCTGCTGCTACTACTACTACTACTACTACTACTACTACTACTACTACTACTACTACTACTACCTACTACTACCTACTACTACTACTAGTTCTACTACTACTACTACTACTACTACTACTACTGCTGCTGCTGCTGCTACTACTACTACTATTACTACTACTGCTGCTACTGCTGCTGCTACTACTACTATTACTACTACTACTACTACTACTACTACTACTACTACTACTACTACTACTATTACTACTACTACTACTACTACTGCAACTACTACTGCAACTACTGCTGCTGCTGCTACTACTACTACTACTACTACTACTACTACTACTACTACTACTACTACTACTACGCAACGTCACCTCTCTCTCTCTCTCTCTTTCTCTCTCTCTCTCTCTCTCTCTTTCTCTCTCTCTCTCTCTCTCTCTCTCTCTTTCTCTCTCTCTCTCTAGGCGGAAGCTATCTGGCTGTCATACTGCGACTCATAATCACCGAACCATCCCTACCTCTATATCTGTCTACCTATCTACCAACCCGTCGATCTATCAATCTGTCCTGAACGCTACATCTCTCTCCTCACCTAGGTGGCAGCTACTTGGATGTGATTCTACGGCCTGTAGCCACCGAAGCGCCGCCACCGCGTCGCAATGCGGATGTGACCCTACGGCCGGCAGCCACCGAACCTGCCCCGACACGCCGCAACAGAAACCGCAACAAGTCAGCACGAATAACAGACCTTGCCTTTCCATACATACATACATACATACATACACGTATGACATACATACATACATAGATATGCACCTGTATGTTTTGTTCTGTTGTGTCGGCTCTATCTATCTATCTATCTATCTATCTATCTATCTATCTATCTATCTATCTTCTTGCGCAAGCTTACGGTGCTCAAAACACTTGGACTAACGGCTTGAACGGCTTCCTTTTCTTTCTCTTCTTCCTTGTCCTCCTCAAGACCCCACTCTCCATTTTACCTTTTTCTTCAAACCCCTTGGAGAAGATTTTGCTCATGTCCACCCTTACGAAGATCCTTCGAGCCTCCTCGAAAAGAAGAGTCCAAAAGTGCACGTCCATCCAGACTATAAGTCACAACCCGGCATTGTCAACCCGGATTCCACCCACAGTGTTGACGCCGAGACATACTCTCATTTCGTCCAAGAAGTGCCCCGAAAGAACCAATCGAAAGAAGAAAGCACCTGATTTTGCCATCAACACCAAGCGTATGGAAAGACATTGAAGAAGAACTCCAATCCGCCCTCCCTCTCATCCTCCCCTTATCTCTCATCCTGCATTCCGTCATAGCCGTCCAGTGTTGCATAGCCCAGGCTAGGTCCCTTCGGGGGTTTAGGCCTTTACATAATGTCATCATTGTAGCTTGCGCAAGCTTACGGTGCTCAAAACACTTGGACTAACGGCTTCCTTTTCTTTCTCTTCTTCCTTATCCTCCCCACTCTCCATTCCTAGATTGCCTTTTTCTTCAACGTCCTTCCTCTTCTTTTTTCCAGAACACAGTCTACCCGTGATTCCCATCCCGGACACATGCACAGTACACAAATTACTGTTCGATGTGAAACTGCGTTCCTTTGCAAGGACTACATTCCTTTGCGACATCTCATCTGTCTGTCTGTTATCTTCCTACCTACCTACCTACCTACCTACCTACCTACCTATATACCTATATACCTATCTATTTAGCTACGGTGTCTCAACCGGTGACTCTTATGGCAGCTACCCCAGCTACAGCAGCAACAACAACAACAACGACTACAACAACAACTACAACGTCTACTCCTACTTCAACGGAAACTCCTACAACGCCTACATGAATGCCTTCGCTTACGCCAAGAATGGCAACAGCCCGTCTTCGTCTTCGTCTTCTTTCTCCACCTCACCCAGCGGCTATCCCTCCAACAGCTACTATTCAAACGCCTACTCCTCCTATCCTAGCACCAACAACTACGCCTCCAACCCGAACAATGACTACAACTACCCGAACACCTACTCCACGCTCTACTCCTCGTCCTATCCTGGCAGCTACGGTGGCTCCCCAAGCTACCTTGGTTCTTCCAGATATGGCAGCCCAGCTGGCAGCTATTACTCCAACGTCTACCCCACCGCATACCCTTACTCTGGCTATGCTTCAAGCTCAAATGCTTACTCCAACAGCCTTGCCTCCTCATCATACCCAGCCACATCTTCCTCATCGTACCCGGGTTATTCTTCCTCCTCGTACCCGGGCTATCCTTCCTTGTCATACCCAGCAACACCCTCTTCCGCATACCCGGGTTCTTATTTATCCTCGTCATACCCAGCCACACCCTCTTCCTCATACCCGGGCTATTCTTCCTCCTCTTCATACCCAGCCTCGACTACATCATACCCAAGCTATCCCTCCTCCTCCAATGAAGAACTAACCAAACAATGGTCCTTCTCCTTACCTTTCTACCTATCTACCTATCTACCTATCTTCCTATCTACTTTGTCTATCTAGGTTTCACTACCTCGATTCCGTAGAAGTCGTGAATCAACTCATCTACCTATCTATCTCTGTATCTACCTATCTATCTAAGTTTCTTACCTGCTTATCTATGTGCACAGGTCTCGCTACATGTATTACCCCACTACCTCTGCTCCGCATGATGACTTGGACGGCTACAGCCCCTGGGATCCCGATAACCAACCCAACTACCATCATGATAACTACCGAGAGGAAAACTTTGACTCCTGGGTGTCTCCTGATAGCACTGTCACCAACGAAAACGACGAAGACGAGTACAACAACGACAACAACAACAACAACAACAACGACTACAATGGCTGGCCTGCCTCCTTTACTAACAGCAACAACGACTACAACCCCTGGGAGCCCGACGGCAAGCTGAAGGAGAATTTTGTGCCTGACAGCGTGTTCGTGCTGCCGACTAAAGCAGACGGCAGAAGGCGGCGGCGACGATAAAGAAGAAAGAAAAAGAAAACTGCCTTGTCCAGCGCTGCAAGGTCACACTCAGTAATCTCAACGTCCGAGTCCTCAAGGCAAACTCTGTAACGACTTTCAAAAAAAGCTTTCAAATGGCGTGCCCTGGATCGTGGTATGTCTAATCTCGACTGAGGAAGATGTAAGCTCAAAGCGGGTAGGTTTTGCCAGTTTGTTGTCTGCGGTAAGGAGCAGGCAGTAGCTTTCACTAGCAAAAGACCAAGCGGCAAGATAGATAGATAGATAGATAGATAGATAGATAGATAGATAGATAGATAGATAGATAGATAGATAGATAGATGGCAGATTTTCGCTCCATGGCAACTCTCGTGCCAAACTCAACCAACCGCTCAATCAATCCAACAACAGCTGACGATATCATCAGTGGTTATCAGTATGATGTCACTGAGAGATGGCTTGAACTGAAGAGTTTGTGTGATCCGAGAGTGATTCGAGTTGTTGAAGAATGGAAGTGTCAGGACGGCTGCATCAGGCGGCTTCATGTCACGACTCAGTCCATTTCCTGGCGCTATTCGTTGTACGGAATAGTATTAATAGTATTTAGTCATATCGGCCTCTACATGTCACCTTTTTACATATTAATATTTCTGGTACTGGTGGCAGTCAGTTCCTTTATAGGACTGATAATTGCTTTTACCTATTTACTCATTTGTATTTCCTTCATTTAAGCTTAGGCGGTAGATAGTTCAAATTGATTGAGCCAGTGTTTGGTTCAGTTTCCTTCTGTCTAAATAAAGACCAAGTGGCGTCTACAGAATGGGAACCCCTCCCCCGGCAACCTCGAAAAGTTACAATGGCAGGGGTTATGGAGCCTTGGTATATAGTGCTTCGTCTGCGTAGAGCTGGAGCTATGCTTAAAGCTGGGCAAACCGCGATTGGGGGGAGGTTGAAGTCTTGGCAGGGAATCGGCTAGTGGGGGTGTTCTTCGGCTACCGTGATGGCGGCAAAAGTCCAACTGCTAGGTTGGGGAACATTTTCGGCCAGCAGTGCATATACCTCAAGAGCTAACTTTTTTTGTGTGTGTTTTTTTCCGCGTTTGCGTTGAATTTTTTTTCGTGTGTTCATTCGTTCGTTCGTTAGTTTGTTAATTCGTTAGTTCGTGTATAGGCGCAGATAGGTAAATATGTGCTACTTTAATATAACTTAAACACAATGTCAGTCCAGATACAATAAGAGGCAGTTAATATATATTAATAACCCTCTTAACCTGATAACGATAATATTACTACGAGTGACAGTTACTAACTCATTAAGGAACTGATAAATCTATTAATACGTTTTACTGTTAAACTTACTGCAATACAAGTCACGTTGGACAGGCAACATCGAGTTACTATTTGAATCGTAATTATGATTGATTTCTATGTGCGGTAACATTTTACTAAGTCATAACTAGGAGTAACAGTAATCAGTAATCCAAGTCAAGTTGTGCGCATTACGTTTTTACAATTGTGCACCGGACCATATCATTGAGCGTCAGTTAGTGCTAGTCACGCACTTAGATTAGTTAGCTCTCTTGCAGTTCAGTTCTGCGTTTATGTCTTCGGATTAAAGTGGCTGTGAGCAACATGGCTTTTAACGAAGTCTCCCGGCAAACCGCAAGTGAAAGGTAGTGTAAGGTCAGTGAGTGACCGGTTTATACTTAATCATCGCTCATGAGCCGTTGGGATAGTGGTTTATCACAGCAATACACGAACTGGAAACAATTCTTATCTCACGCACCCGTCTATGACGGAGTCACAGAACATCTTCAAGGATTTTACTATCAGCTAGGAATATGCTTAAAGAAAGCGGCCACAGACCACGGTTAAAATGACATTACGTCAAATCCTGCCAAACGATATTGAAATACTGTGAAAAAAAAAACTAGGTGCACCTGACACACGAAAAACTGTACTTTTTACCGGCTATCCGGGGGGTGATGCCTACAGTACCCCTTCCCGTTTTTATGACGGAAATATGCAATATTTTCGTCATATAGTTAGCTGCTGATTTCTTTTCTGCACAAATGCTACGGGGTGTTGCAACTAAGTGCATTAACCCACGGATAGACGGTGCAGTGGATAAATAAGACGCATAAACCAGACACGCGCCAACTGTAAATCTCTAGCCTCATTTTTTGTAAATAAATAAAAAAACTCCTCCTTCCACACTCGTTGTCCCCCCCGTAACTTAATCCTGAGGCAGTATGTCAAGAACAAATAGTATTACTATTAAAATAAAAGCAGCATTATAATTTTTTCTCCTTCTCTAAAAACACTTCCGATCAGTAAATACATTGTCTTTTAATAACATACCATTGTTTTCAATCAGTTACCTTAATATAGTACTAGGGAGGGGGCCAGTCCTAATAACTATATCCAAAGCCGGTGTGAGTGAACCCGACCATGCGATAAACCGACACAAGTAGAGACGGACCGTGCTGGTATGACGATATTAAGTATATCCAAAGAAAAAAATATTTAATATGTCTACTATGAGAACATTTATTGAGAACATCACCCTGGATACTTGAAGCAGGGTCGTACCAGGAACACCATCGCTAAACTCACAAGCAATCCCCTTCTACGGTGTCGTATCCATTTGCCGATTGACCTTCGCACTCATATGTTGCGATAAAAATGCCAAGTAACAACAATGGTATAAAAATATTTTAATAAGACATGATCTGACATGGGCACTATGAAATTAATCCACATGCAGCTTTCAATGTCCGACGCGTGATAAAAGAAAAAAATGTCACTTACTGCCTTCGTCGCCTTGCGCGAACCCCTTTGCCAGGTGGCGGGCCGCCAACAAAAGTCAAGTCAAACTTTGACTCCTCAAGAATGTCCCATTTTGTTAGGGATGGCGCCCAATGATAAGTCAAAAGGAATATCAAGCACTCCCCTAGGCAGTGACTGAATAGTCCACGCAGTGTGGTCTTTGTCTCGAGGGGTAATAGTATCATCCCAAGTCTCGAGATCTTTCGCGTCTTTGTATACCGGTAAGTATTGTCTAGCTTTTGGATCCTCAACAGGGTCCATGCTTCTCCAGAAATGGAGTACCGGTTGTATCGTTTTTGCTGCTGAGGATCTCTTCCATGTCCGCGCTGCCCGTGTAGTCTGCGGGACCGCCACAGCTCGCATGAGATAAAGATCTGAGAGAGTGTCATCGGCAACATGAGATTCTGCCGGTCTCAACAGATAAAAAGCGTCTCGGACCCACTTGATGGTCGCAATCGCCTCGCCTTCCTTCCATCGCGCATGTCGAATGTCCACATTACCCGCGTTTGGGTTAGTGTCCTTCTCTTCTCCTCCTCCATGGACATCCGTCGCTCGCGTCCATCTCGCCACCTTCCTCGGTTGGTCGAAGATAAGGTCATTTTGCGCTCTCCTCCTCTGCGCCTCCGTGAACTTCTCCTTTGTACCGCCGCGGACTATGGGGGCCTTAGACTGAGTCCCCGCCGCGCTTTTGCGGTTTGAGTCTTCCTTGCTCTCCTTCTCGGTCTCCTCCTTCTCCGAGACAGGTGCCCGATAGGCATTCTCCTCCTCTAAGGTATCCTCCTTACTGATAGGCGGTACCTCTTTGAAATCCTCCTTCATCCGTTTCAACGCCTCCTCAACGGATTCATCCTCGAGTAAGAAGGGGTCATATTTGATCAGCCTTCGAACATTCACAATTTGCACCTTCCCTCTACCCCTGATCTTATAGTTCAGAGGTCCCATCTGCTCCATAATCTGGTATGGTCCTTTCCAGTGGGTAAACAGCTTAGAGCTAACCCCCTTGGGTACTTGAGGATGGTACATGAGTACAATATCCCCAACCCGGAAACGGACTTGATCTAAGTGCGCTTGTCGCACTCCTTGTGCATCAGTCTTTCTGCGCTCCGCCTCCCTATGCGCCGCAACTGTTTGCTCCGCCTCCATCTTCGCTCTTAGCCTCATCCCGAACAACTCATCCTCATCTGCCCAAGTGTTCTTTGGATGCAGAAGCGAGGTTGGGATATTAGGCTCTCGGCCGTAAACCAATTGATATGGCGAGGCTGAGCTCCTGGCTCCTCCTAATGCCGATGAGGGTAGACAGTTCATTGCAAAGGCAAATGAAGGTGCTGCCTCCACCCAGGCTCTCTGATTCTCCTTCTTCATACAGTACATCTTAAGCGAGGCTTTGAGAGGTCTATGTACCCGCTCGATCTTGCCATTCGCTCTCGGGTTATAGGCAGTAACATATTGCCATTTCATCCCGTAGTACTTAGATAGTCTGTCGATGACTTCATTATTAAAGTCAGAACCTCGATCAGAACATATCTTTCTAGGCACTCCGATCTGCGAGACGATCCTGTCGATCAGAGCCTCCGCAGTTGTCTTGCCTGTAACGTCCTTAACAGGAACAACCCAAACATAATTGGTGGCTCGATCTATCGCAGTAAGAAGGTATTTGTACCCTTCGGCCGATTCGGGGAAAGGTCCCACATGATCGATGTGTAAGAATTCAAACATCCCGGCGTGTAACGGGAATGTACCGATCAGGCCGAAATTCGCCTTCAACGGTGTCTTTGTGATTTTGCATGGGATACATGCGTCTACTTCTCTGTCTATCTCCTCCTTCATTCCTTTCCACCAAAATCGCTTCGCTATGAACCAATGAGTTCTTTGTCGACCCGGATATGCCAGTAAGGGGCAGTTATGGGCTGCAACATATATGAAGCGCCTCAACTTCTCCGGTACCCAGAGAGTCCATTTGTCAGGCTGTGATGCAAATTTGCCATGCTGGCCCTTGTACCACAATAGCCCATCTCTCCACGCCATCTCCTTCATTTGATCTTTGATCTGCGGAGTCTTTTTAAGCTCATTAGGGTTCTTGTATAACGTTATGAGCTCCTTGAACTCCGGATCCGTCGCCTGCTGCTGCCTCCATGCGGTAGGCGAGGCGATATGGATAGTACCGTCCTCCAACCTTATTCCTACCCTCTCCGGGTCTTCATCAAGCTCGCTTCGATTTTCCTGTGGAGGTTCAGTATAGACCTCAGTCGTCTCCTCCTCCTCTTTTATATTCGCCTTCGCATTCTCGTATGCCTCATAAGACCACTCAGCGTCTTCGAGAACATGCGCCTCACAGCATATGCCATGATCCGGGCCTTGAGGACTATATCGTAGACCCGTGCGGTCATATCGAACGCCTCTTGCCATCTGCATCGCCTCTATGTGGCTTACCTCGTACACCTTGTCCGTGGACAGATCTATCATTTCCACTGATGATACGAGAGCCGACACCTCCGACTGAAACTCTAGCCTAGAAAGGCTATCAGCGACTACGTTTCGCTTTCCCGGTAAATAGACCATCGTGAAATTGAAATATGACAAGAAAGCTTGCCACCGCGCCAAACGGCCGGTTTGTTCATGATTCATCAACCAAAGAAGGTTCTGATGATCGGTCCTAACCGTGAATAGAGGTCCTCCCCATAGATATTCTCTGAGCCTCTTGAGAGCCCATACTACTGCCAACGCCTCTCT
This sequence comes from Paulinella micropora, assembly GCA_019918135.1. Lineage (NCBI taxonomy): Eukaryota > Cercozoa > Imbricatea > Euglyphida > Paulinellidae > Paulinella > Paulinella micropora. Next base: position 83,940 of record WBZZ01005826.1, on the reverse strand, counting down.
CTGTCGCGTGCAGTAATTTCGCTCCGCCGCACACAGCTTTCTACTAATAAACATGATCGGGCGCAACTTTTTCTCCTCATCTTCTTGTTGCAGCACCGCACCGATCGCGAACTTAGATGCATCTGTGTCGACTACGAACGGCTTCGTAAAGTCGGGCATCATAAGTACTAATCCGCCGTCCTTGGGATCTTTGTAAATGAGATCTTTGAGCGTATTAAACGCCTGCAAAGCCTCCTCATCCCACTTCTCAAAGTCTCCAAAATCAATCATCTTCTCCAACTTAGCCCGAGTTGCACCCCAATCGGGTATGAACTGGCTGTAGTACTGTGCCATCGCAAGAAAAATCTCCTCCTCTTCTCGCGCGATATCGAGACTCTGTTATGAGAAATCTCGTAACCCAAATACGTCACACTTGTCTTTGCAAGCTGACATTTCTTTAAGTTGCATTTCAGGCCAAAAGCTCCGATGCGCCTGAAGACATCTGACAAGTGATCGATATGCTCTTCCATTGTGTTAGAGTATACGATAATGTCATCGATGTAACAAAATGCATATTCTCCCGCCTTCTGTCCTCTCCTTCTCATAAAACCATCCTCCGACTGGTCGTCATATTGACCACTCAACATCTTCTGCATCGCCTTCTGAAAGAGCCCCGGGGCCTGTTTGAGTCCCATCGGAAGCACCTTCCACTGGTATATTTCCATACCAACCACGAATGCAGTCAGCCATCTGGATTTCTCGTCCAGTGGTATCTGCCAGAAGCCGTTCTTAAGGTCGATGACCGAATAGAATTTAGCATTCCGCAGCACTCTTCTGCCCTCTTCTAAGGTCGGCAGAGGATTTCTCTCTTCCTCTAGCACCTTATTCACACTGGCATAATTGATCGTCAAACGCCATTCTCCTCCTGGCTTGGGGACGATTTTCGGCTGAGAGACAATTGGAGATGTAGATCTCTCAATAAAGTCCTCATTGAGCAACTGTCTCACGTTCTCCTCCGCTATCTTCGCCTCATGTATGCTCAAATTTGCCCTCCGCGGTGCCGGAGATGGCTCCGCACCCGGTATTTTGTAAATGACAGCAGTGAAGTCCTCCGACTTTACACCACCTGCCCGAGGAGGGTCGAAAATTTCTCTGTACGCCTCCATCTTAGCTTTGAGAAGCTCCTTCTCTCTCTCCGTACCCACTCCTTCTTCTAAAATTTTCCGCGCCGCCGCTTGGAAATCTTCCTCCGACATCTTCTTATGTTCTTTGAGGGGCGCTAAGTCCTCCTCCAAACTCAAATCTTCCTCGGACAAATCGTCCAGTCCCGTCCGTTCATACGTGACTGTGTCCGGCTCATCATCATGACCGAGTCCGACAAGCATATCAATAAGGTTCGCGTATTGTATCGGAGCCTTACGGGTGTAGAAACCATCAAAGCATGTGAAAGCTTGAGGTATCAATTTCAACTTGTCCTGGGCTCTGAGCTTCCGCTTGTATGCACTGCTCTGCTCCCGAGACCCGAGTCGACAAGCCACCACTAACTGTTGCTTGCGAGAGGGAACCGGTATAGGATGATCAATAAGCCGGTCCCTTATCTCCTGTGCCCATATCGCCTTCTCATTGTACGGCAGAATGACAGTATACGGCTTGTTACTCTCAAATAGAGTCCGTAGACACTTTTTCACTTCAGTTAATGAGCGCGGCCAGGTAGGCACATCGCCCCAAAAGTTCGTGATAAAAGTTTTAATGTCATCCTCTGGAGTATCGGGGATACGCCCCTTCCTCCTTGGCACAAACGCCTCTCTCTTTTCATCTGACATCTTTGCGTGGTAACAGTAGCCATTAGTAATATGGACATCTGCCCCACCACCTTCTGCGAATCTGGCCAACCACGGGCATTGTTTCGCAACACATATTATCTCCTCATTACGCGCTACGATTAAGTCATCAATAGACTTTTTGTCCCATGCGGGAATCGTAACCGTATACGCCTGCATCTCCGTCTCCCAATTGTCGGTCCAGGACAGTTCGTCCGGCACTGTGACATAGGGGTGTACATAGGCTTCAGTTGCCTCATGTACGAAGGCCAACCTTTTTCTCTCCGTTGCTGGACTCAGCTCAAAAGCCTCGTATGAGTCAGTAGCAGTCATCGGATTAATATCCTCCTTCTCTCCATTCTTCACTCCATAAATTACTCGCCGTGCGGCGCAATCGATCACTGCCCCCATCGTAGCCAATTGGTCATACGACAGCAGGATTGAACCGTGGTAATCGGGGACAACATAGAGGTCCGCACGATATACTCGACCGGATTTCAATTTGAAAATTAATGTGACGATGCCCGTAATTTCCGTACGGCTGCCTACCCCTTTTAGGGTCCCCTTTGTTTTTCTAATATTTTTGTCAACCCATGTCCGGTGACTATTCAAAAACTTCTGGCCGACAATATTAATATTCGCCATCGTATCATTACCAACTTTTAATGTGGTTTGTAAAGTTTCACAAAAGAGGTCAGTGTAGCATAGCGCGTCCGGTCTGTGTAAACTAGCCGCTAGCACATGAATTTTTTGTTCTAAGGTTTTGAGTCTAAGCTCAAGTTCCTTGTCCTCTTTTCGTTCCTCCTCCTTCCTCTCTAGCTTAGCCTCTCGAGTATCCGGGTCTTCCGGTATCTCGGGTGTCTGTGAGACAGAGTCTGGTACACTGAGTGTACATGTGTCTACAGTAGAGACTATTGAGTCCGTCGGCGGCGAAACGACCCGCTGTTTCTTTGCAGGCGAAGGCCCAGCATTCGGTTTCGGTTTCCTCTCCTCCATCGCCTTCTTCGCCTTCCTATTTGCATCATTTATCATATTAGCTCTCGAAGGTTGGACTAGCAAATGCTTACCTTGAGGCTTTTGAGGCTGTGTGCCTTCAACTTCAAGTCTAGGAGGAACGGAACCGTTCGTATCCTGTTCAGCAACAGTAGGCATAACTGTGACTGTCTGATTAAAAAGAACAGTTTTTATCTCCTTCTTTCTCTCTCCTCCTCCCTCTTTTCCTCCCGTCATTCTAGGACTTCAACACGCTCACCTGAGCCAGTGTCTTCGTCTTGACGTCCCCCCTCCGCAGCGGTATAAGCTTGCTGGGGGTAGTTGGAGCTGGAACTGGAGCTATAATTCCAGTATCCGTGTCCTCTGGGAGGGCGCGCTGGGGTCCGGCCTCCCCTTCCCCGATAGCCCCGACCTCTTGGTGCCCATCCTCTTGGTGTCCCTCGGGACCCTCGTGACGCTCCTCTCGTCTCTCCTCCTCTAGTCGGCGCCGCTTGTCGGCCCGCTGCTTCCTTCTCCTCCTTTCTCTTCATCTTCTCAAGGAAGGAAATGATGGCCTCCCGGAACTCTCCGTCCGCGACCATATTTGCATTCCACCTCCTCTCCACCAACTTCTTCTTGTAAACTCTGTATAAGGCCTGCTCCTTTTTTTGAGCCTTTGAGTCCCATGAGTTTTAAAGTATTGCAAGAGGACGGCAACTGGCATCGTGCACTGCAGGTCTGAGGCTGCTCTCCTAGCCGACACCTCTACCGCTCGCAACGCCTTGTATTCCACAACATCAAATCCTTGTGTGAGGATTGATGGGTCCAACAAGGTGGACAACGCCTCATACTCCTGTGTTTCGTCCGTTGGATGCTGCTTCATACAAGCATCAATTCTTCGGAGCTTGTCTCGAAGGTTCGCATCCGTGTCCTTCTGACTCGCTGTCTCTGCGAACAGCGTCAGAGCAGTGGCATCGGACTTGGTATATTTTTGGAAGGCGTTAATGATAGCCTGTCCGTCCTTCTTGTCATTATTGTTGACAATGACAGTGGTAGGCGCTGAGCTAGTCGTAGGGGCAGGAGGGGCTGTATGGGCTGACGGGACGTACCCAGGGGGAGACATAAAAGGCCCAGAGGAAGGTGCCTGTCTCGTAGCCGTCGCCTTAGCCAATGCAATCTTTGCCTCCAACTCCTTCTTTTCTTTCTCCTCTGCTCTTTCCCTGATATGCAGGTCTTGAGCATGATGAAAAAAAGACATGAGCTCGGCAGCCTTCCGAAGGAACAGAGCCTTCTCCGCCAACTCCTTCTCTCCCGCTTTATTGGTGAGGGCGGGTGCGGCCGTTCCCTCCAAGATCGTATGATCCTTGGTGAACGCCCACCTCTTCCATGCGTCGTCCTTCTGCAAGGCCGCATGCAACTTCTTAATCTTCGTCACCCCTCCAGCTTCGCCTTCTATTTCTTTCAGGGCCGGGTGAAGGTCCCTGCCATAAATCGGGGTTTGTTGGAGTTTATTCAAGTCCACCAACTTGATCTCCATAAGTCTCAGGGGTATATCCATGACATTAATCTGTCCTCGGACGTTCCTGGACTTAAAATCCCCTTCCCCTCTTTTGATTTAATCGATATCCTGACCAGGATCGAGCAACCTAGCCAGTGCTCTTGAATCCCATGGCAGGACAGTCTTGTTAGACTGGTACTCATAGAGTATAGCACACTCGAACACTTTTCATGTGAGGTCGAGAAGCTCCAGTAAAGACATATTGTCCCCAAATGAGACATGTTGCACCTGTAACTGTGCACTGTCGTCTATGAGGAATTTTGCAAGAGACAGGGCTTGTTTTGGGAGGGGGTAACAGATATCCTCCTTTCTCAAGGGATCTTCCCATCGTATTTCTGGGGGAATGAATAGCCATTTATAGGCCTCATCCTTCCCTATTTTATCCTCAAACTCCTTCTCACTTAGATTGCCATATTCGGCCACAAACCTCGCTTCCTCCTCGCTCCTCTCCTTCTCGACTTCCGACTCTCCCATCCGCCCAGGGGCGAGCAGTCGGTCCTCTGGTCCTCCTGTTTCATAGGAAGGCACTGCCAGATCTCCCCCGTCCCCAAGAGGGCCAACGTTATCCTCCTGGTCTATTGGGGTTCTCTCATTCTCTCCTCCTTCTTCATTCCAATATGCTTCTTCAGACCTAGAAGACATGGTCTCTGAAGGAATACAAAGGAGATAGATCTGTTTCTACTCCGTAATTACTCTGTTCGTCTCTGAGGAACGAATAGAGAGGAAAGATGAAAAGACAGTGTAGAGAGAGAGAGAGAGAGTCTCACCTCTATGTCTTATGTGTTTTTGTTTGTGAGAAAGAAGTAGTCTATACGACTTTCTCTGAAAACTTGATCTCCTTCTCCACTCCTCTTTTCTTTTTCTCTTTTTGTTGTTGTATCTGTTATGAGGTACGAGGACCTACGTACAGATAATGTCAAAGAGGCTCGAGAAGCACTCCTTGAGAAGTCGACCTGTCGTCTGACACTTGTTCAGACCTATTGTCGAAAAACAGTCAGAGATTTGCAAAAATACTCTGATGTATGTGTTTTGAGAGGCAACTAAGTGCACAGACTTGAAAGGAGGAGTACTACGCTCGTGTCCTTCAAGTTTGTTTGTAACTGTGAGTGTTTGTTTGTACGTCTGTTGACCTACTCTGTCTCTGTCTCAAGAGAGAACACAAGAACAGCTATGAGGTCTGGTGTCTGGCCTCCTTATGAGGACACAGATACAGGCTGTGTAGAGGGTACTGAGACACCTACTCACAAACGCCTAGACGTCTGGTTTTGCAAAAGGAGCTGTGTGGGGATGTGCTGGAGTATTTGTTTTTTGGAACACCTACTCAGAAGAGATAGGTCTGTCCAATTTTTCTTTCTGCTGTTCCAAAAACAAGCCAGAAAAGAAATCAGCCTTGTGCTGGTGACTCCAATGTTACAATCCCTGAAGATAGCTCGATAAAAAGTCGGTAATACAACCAGACACAAATCCCTCAAAGGAGAATGATGTCTCGTTATATTAGCTCAGTGAAGCCGAAAAAGAAAGCGGCCACAGACCACGGTTAAAATGGCATTAGGTCAAATCCGGCCAAACGATATTGAAATACTGGGAAAAAAAACTAGGTGCACCTGACACCCGAAAAACTGTACTTTTTACCGGCTATCCGGGGGGTGATGCCTACAATATAGGTAAAAATAGGTAATTGTCACTGGGGTGGGCCGGTATCATATCAGTGACTAAATACTATTGTTAATTCAATAAATTAACCATTGCTCCCCCTGTTTAGGAATAACGGCCCCATCTACCTTATGCTACTAACCTTGCATATATGATGGTAAATATGTGTAGCCCTATTCAGAAATTACCGGAGCCGTACTAACAACTATATGCACTAACGCAATACTAACTTTGTATCCCTCTAACCAACTTAACTTATGCTGACGCAGTAGTCAAAAAAGTTGTAGGCGCAGATAGGTAAATATGCGACCTTTTCTTATACCCGGCCCTATACACGGTGATGTATAGAAGAGCTATATCTCTTTAAGATGTTATATCCGTTTTTATTTATATACTTTTGAGCCGGTTGAAAACGATAATATTACGATTCATAACCGGTGCTACTTTTTTAAGCAGTATAATATTATCGTTAGGGGTGACACTGGGAAATGCCTCTCTTTTCCCTTTTTGTTGCTTGGCTCTGACAGTCTCCTATTGAGGTGTCAAAATCGTAGACACAACGAGTGTCTTGTCGTGCCGCTTTATGGGCCTCTGTGCAAGATTTCACTGTTGTTTTTGTGCACTGCAAGCTGCTAACACATCCCCAACTCTTTTCCTACACTCCTCCACTACCTTTCCTTCTTGCTTTGCTTAGGGGAGTGGCTATTTTTCAAATTGCTGAATTGAAATTTGGAGGATATGAAAATCTAGGCTGGGACTCCACTTTTGTCGGTTCTAATCAAAAGATATTATTTAATGTAAGCCGGGGTATTTATCCTTCCAATTCCACATCACTTTGAAAATAACCTAATCTTCCTCCTCACAAAGAGAGGAAACCTGTATGGCAAAAAATGTACGGTATTAGTAAAATTCTCGGGGACATGGTTAAAGACGCATTTCTCGATGAGGTAGCTGCTAAGAAGAAATACGGATGGGATTTAAGTCGTATGAGAGCAGCAGAGGAAGCAGATGAACCAAGAGAACCGACTGAAGAAGATTCACCAAACGTTAGTGAAGAGATTGAGGAAGAAGACAAAGCACAGTCAGGAGGCGCATCATCCTCATCAACATCGTCACGCACAAGACGATCAGACCCAAAGAAGGAAACACTAGAGAAGCTGAAAGACTATGCGAAATGGAGTAATGAGCAGAAGGTAGCTTGGGAGGAAAAAGCGAAGAGAAGAGCGAGACGAGCACAAACGAGAGCAGTGAAAAGCATACAGAGTGTGACGAAGAGAGCATACAAGAGGGAGCAAAAATATTTGCAGCGATGTAAATTATTTCAGCTACTCATCACCACTGCATTCTCTAACTATAAAGTTGTCGCATATCTCAGAAGCAGTAATGCTCAAGATCCGTTCGATGAAGTCGGCATTGTCAAGAAAAAATACGTACAAATTTCCGGAGCAGCAAGATATTTGAAGGAAAAGAAGTTCAGAGAGAGAGCTCCTAGAAAGAACGAAGACGTAGACGCCTGGCTCACCAGGTACCTACTGAAGAAAGAATGGCTTGAAAAGCTAAGAGGAGAGAAGTTCGAAGACGAATCAACAAACCGGTTGCTAGAGAAGCTGAGTACGCACCCAGCCTATGGTGCTAAATACTTTGCTGATCACTATCGCATGGCACCAGCCATACGACCCAAGCACAACGACATAGTTGAGGCAGCTAGAGAGGTTTACGTGCTTTGGGAGGTAACCAACAGACAGAAGAAGTATGAGAAAGGGAAGAGTAGTAGTAAAGCAGATGGAGAAGGAGCAGCTTTATTGCTAGCAGGAGAGGAAGAAGAGGAGGGAAGGAAGAGTGGGAAGAGCAAGTACAAACAAAAGGGTGAGTACGGGGGCAAAGCATGATGGGGTAGTGACAGAACGGAAGGAATGGTGGCCCACTGCAGTTTGTTATAACTGCAGCGAGACTGGACACACTAAACGCTTTTGCCCTAAGCTTGCTAAGTCTAACAGCTCTCGTCGCACCCATAAACCCCACAACACCGCCCCTCTCAAGAGAGAAACCCAAGGTAAAGGTAGTACGTTTCGTAAGAAAAAGGATAAAGGGGTGACTCTGATAAGAGGTGAAAAGGGTGAGGAAAACGAAGGAGGAGAGGGGGAAAACAACAACACAGAAGAAGACGACAGTTCAGAGGAGGAGCATTATGAACTGATTGTCATGGAGGCAGAGGAAGAACAAGTAGAGGGCAACACAGCCCAAAGAGGAGAGGAAAGGGAAGGGAGGATAGTGAAACAGGGGAGCAAAAAGAGAACGACACTGAACAACCCGAAAGAGTCCGTGAGGGGGGGGGGGGGTTAGAATGTCGAGCAGCTCCCAGACTCGCTACTCGCTCGGAGGCATTCCCCATCCAACCCCTCACCACCCACTCTCACTAGTGAACAACGCCTCAACCCTTCGTCAACAACCCCTCCCAACCGACCCCCTCCACGGCACGAGAGTCTCGTGCGAGAACATTCCTCGCAACCCTCCAAAAAGGAGAAACCGACGAAACCGAAACCGACACCGCAATCTCTCCTTTAAACGAAAGAGACAAACAAACACAAGACACCACAAACAATCACCCCCACCAAACAGACACCCAATCCCAAACGAAACACAGTCCAATGTGTAGGGAAGAACTCAAAGGGGAAGCGGTGTGGTGTGAAATATGGAAAAAGTGGGAGCATAGGGAAGGCAGGCAGTATGAGCAAGAGGTTGCAGTATGCTAGTCTGTGTGGTTATCACTACAAGCAGGACCCACAATTCCCAGATGTTGATCTGGAACAAACCCCATCATGCCGCCCAGCCCCCACCAATGAGTACCCAAGTGAAGAGACGATGAAAAGATTGAAGAGAGAGAGGGAGAGCAAGGGGGCGAGAGCACAGCAACTTTCGCAAAAAGACTCGGCAGTACCCGGACAAAAGGACAAGGTAATTCCCGCTCAAAAACCCGAGCAGTCATCAAACCGGAAAACCTGCGAGAAGAAAAATTCATGGCTGACTGTGCTGATATGCCAGATTTTCAAGCGCGGGCCGGGGAGGTCAAGGCAGAGATAGAGGCTACAAGAACAGTGTCTGTGCGACAGGGGAGAAGAGCTGAAGGCAAGGCATGGCCCCCGTCACAACCCTCTCAAGGTCCGTCCCCGGTAGATAGATTGGACGAGGATAGACAGGAGACACAAACAACACCCACTCCAAAGCACAACTTGCACAACTCCACGCGTCAACAAAGCATAACTACGGAGGGGAGCAGTAAAAAGAGGGGACACAGTGGCAAAGTGATTTCAGTGAGTTCTATACAGAAAATCTATCCGTGATGGACTATGGTATTCTTGACCTAGCATGCAACCACAAAAATGCTTTTTGGGAGCAGTTAGTGGAGTCAATGACTCACATAGCCCAGATTCACAACAAGGTAGTGGCAGAGGGATCTTTGAATGCGTATTTACGCAAGTTACAGAAGAGCATACCTATTCTTTACACCAAAGACAGCAGCTAGAAAGAAGGCAGCATTCGATGCGAAAAGAAGGGAGATAGACGGAGCGTCAGAAGAAGACGATGAAGACCACGGAAACACAGAGGACTCTATGGATTCTGAACAGATGAGAATAGAAAGATCACTTCCAATTTCGTACAGAGACTGCAAAGAGGCGAGGGAAGAATACGATTGGATGCACGAGGAACGATACAACGAAGAGAGAGCTGAGAACGAAGAGAAGGAAAGAAAGGAGAGAGAGAGGCGAGCAAGAAAGAGAAAGAGAAAGAAAAGGAGAACATGGAAGATATCGAGCATAACCTGATGGTAGCAGAAGGAAAGGGAAAAAGCAAGAAAGAGAGGATGATAGTGCAAGACAGTGGATCGTCACGAGACATAGCTTGCACGACAGCTATATTGAGCAAACTCTCTGATATTGCCCCAGTCATTCTAATCACTGGAAACGGAGAAAGTGTAGTGAACCAGAAGGGAGAAGCGAGATTGACCCGTGTAGATGGGACAGGAAAACATGTGATGGTAAAGAAAGAGATGTTGTACGACCCAAGGGTGCCTGTAAACACAATTGCAACTGGAAGCATGGATCACTTTTACCACAGATCTGTTATTCACCAGAACGGACAGTTGCTTATCCTAAAGCACCCCATAAGAGTGAAAGAGAGTGACGTGATAGTTAGGGGGAGAATGACGCCGGGAATGCTATACCGGTGGGACACGGAATATGACGAACCTCTTGACATTAACAATTGATTTGAGCCCAAGATCAAGGTAAAGAAATCAATGGCGGGGTAAACGGGTAGGGAATCCCCAAGGAGAGAGAATAAGAAAGAAGTAGCTAAAGTATGCGAGGATAGGAGAGTAAGGGATGTGTGTTATATGTATCCAGAGAAGAGTGCAAATAAGAAGCCCGTAGACATCTACGTCATGCATCAGTGCAGCGGGCATAAGGCTATAAGAAGACCTATGCATTAGGCAAGGCACTGGGCCGCAAAGTTGTCGGCAATGAAGATTTAGTTAGATATTGTGAAGCTTGTATGATGGGTAAGGCTAAAGAATTGCCCAGATTTAAGAAGAATAGGATTAGGAGAGCTAGATATGCGAGCGAGATTTTGCACGTAGATACAGCCAGACCATGGGCAGTAATGTCCATCAATGGCAAGTACTACAAGTTTTGTGTAACAGACGATTATTCAGGTTATATCTTAGACTTTTACTTAAGACACAAGAACGAGTTTGTAGAGTGTCTTAAGCAGGCAGTAGCGTGGTTTGAACGACAGACCGGTAGGAAGGTCAAACTTGTCACATGTGACAACGAATTCGTTGCCCCCGTGGAAGTAATCGAATGGTGGAAACCATTGCAATTTATTTGGAAAGTTTCAGCACCAGGAGACAAAGACGGAAATCCGATAGCTGAAAAAGTTAATGACATAACAGCAGGGCCAGCTAGGGCTATGCGATATGAAGCTAACCTTCCACTTAAGTTTTGGGCAGAGATGGAACACACCGCTACCACACTACACAACATATTGCCAGCTACAACCAGACCACGTCAAGGGATTTCACCCTTTGAGCAGTGTTTGGGTTACAAACCGGCCATTCGGCAACTGAAACCAATAGGATGTATGGGGTAATGTATGTCGGAAAGCAAGTTGGCAAAGGAAACTATAGGAGAAAACGTGTAATGCTCTTGGGATACGATGTTTTCAAAGAGCATTACAGGGTTTGGGATGGCCGCAAGGTCATATCGAACGTACGCAACGTGCGTTTCAACCCCCATATAGTTGGAAAAGATGCACACCCACCCAGAGGAGTACAATGGGACGATGAATCTGAGGGGGAGAGTAGCAATGCAGAACAGCTTGAGCAAGCGGAGACAGAACCGGAACAGAAAGTTCAGGGGGAGTCAGAAGAGCATGAGGAAAAACATGGAGTTGAGGACGACACTGGTCCAGATTCCGGTCTTCCCATTGACTCGAAAGCCAAGTTGTTGATAAGGACGACGGGGTAACACCTATCGAATCGCTTAGTGCGCAGGACCCTTCAGCTAGTCACCCAAGCCGGAGATATAGGGAAGGAGAAGCGCCAAACAAGGGCCTCACATGGGAGCAAAGTGACAAAATCACGACAGCTAACATAGTGAGAGGGAAACGAGAAAGAAAGGAACGGACGACAGCAAAGCCGGACCCACAACCAGTCACAACTAAGAAGGTGGTCAAGGAAAACACCTCATTAGAAAGTGTCAAGGCAGTTGTACCAGCGGTAGCTTTTGGTGAACTATGGGCGAAGGAAGAGTATGGAGACAATTGGCAAGAAGCTAAACGAACCGGTAAAGTTTTGAAACCATGCGAGAAAGGTGATAGACTTAAAGTTCGCAAACAGCCCAAGCCAAGTCACTTTGTATCTTTTGATGATGGACTAGTTGAAAAGATGTCAGACAGTGAAATCAAAAAGTATAAAGAAAACCCAATCCATCCACCCGGTTAACTAGAAGACGCCAAGTCGTCTGAGGAAAGCATACTAGGAGAGGATAGTAGTGAGGTTTTACTCTACCTCACACTACGTGTGCCAAAAGAGATAGTCGATGAAGGGCTAACAGCAAAGGAGTTGAAAGAAGGCATGGATAAAGAGATAGAGGCTCTTAAGTGTTTTAACACCCATACCTGGGTGAGCCTCAAGGAAGCAAAAGAGAAGGGAGTGTCGAAGATAGTAAGATTGACATGGGTACATAAAGTCAAGCTTGATGATAAAGGACGAAAGTTTGTAAAGTCACGATTAGCTTTGAGAGGAGATATGCTAGAACCAGGAGTCAGCTATAATCCAGATCAGCAATTTGTACCTTGCGCAGCTCATCGATCACTACTTTTCTTAGCTAAGATAGCTGCTTGGCATGGTCACAAGTTGTATGGTATAGACTTCAAAAATGCTTACTTGAATGCTAGAATGAATGATCCTGTTTACGCGTACGCCCCAGATGGTTTAGACAGGGAAGGTCATGATCTCATGATATTAAGGATAGATGGAGCTCTGTATGGTGCCCCACAGGCAGGCAGACGTTGGTATGAAATCTTGGCCCCAAAGTTAGAAGAGTTAGGATTTCGATGCTAGACGCAGATCTATGTATGTTCGTTGAAAAAGACAAACCCATAAGAGACGCAATCATTGGCATATTTCATGTAGATGATCTAATCTTTTCGGCGCCTAACGAACGTACGTATGATAAGTTTGCAAGCCAACTAGAAAAGTTCTATCCCCTAAAACGATTAGGTGCAGCCAAAGAGTTTAAGGGTATCGAAATAGAACAGGAAAGAGGTCGCATTTTATTACATCAGACGAGATATCAGAAACGTATCTTGAAAGACGTAGGATATGCAGACGCACGCCCGCTAAGCACGCTTAGCGCAGAACAGGAGCCAGAACCTATGTCGGAATCTAGTGCACTTAGGAAGCATTCCATTCCTAGCTTAGTTGGAAAGTTACTATTTTTGACTAAGATGACTAGACCAGATGCAGACCAAGCTTTGAATGCAGCTAGCGTTAGTACTAGCGTTATGCAGACTGTTGACGTCGGAGTGACTTACGCAATGTTGGGACGAATTTTTCGGTACTTAGTGAATTGATTTCGCGGTATTGCATTTCACGGGCCGACATCATCGCAAGAAGCAAGGACATATCCTGGAATTACTCTATGGCCTGATGCGGCACATAAAGTGTGCAAAAAGACAGGAAAGTCTCGTACAGGGTATATAGTTCTATGGGGAGGTGACCCAATTGCATGGTTATCGAAACGACAATCACGGATTGCATTAAGCTCGAATGATGCGGAAATCTTCGCAGCAGTAGAATGTATTCGTGAAGGGTTAGCAGTTAGACATATAGCGGAGGAATTAGGAGTAGCACAGAAAAGCCCATTAGAGTTATTTGAGGACATCGCACAAACTATTTAAGCGGCAGAGAGAGGTATGTCAGGGTCACGCACTAAACATCTACCACTTGAACTACATTTCATGCATCACGCACAACGTGATAAAGAAGTAAGGTTTGTAAAAGTAGGAACTAAGAAACAGATAGCAGATGTATTAACTAAACATGTACCTAAGGACCAATTTGAGTACTTGGTTAGTAAATTCATGATCACTCTTAAAACATAAACATTCTTAACGGAAAATCCGCAATTTCCGCTGAGTTCACTCATGATGTTCTTTTGTGAGTGTGAGTCTTTTCTTTGCAGGCGATGTCTCTATATAGGTGTTCGTTTGAGGCGAGATGGATGATCCCGTGGACTTAAATTCGAGCGTTTGACGAGGCGCGTGACGATCAGTCACCATCGATCGTGGACGACAAGAGCGGGATAGCAGAAGTCGGACGAAATGGAGGAGTCGAACATGGATAAAGTTTTGACCACAACTGCAACGACTTGCGACTGCATCATCACGTTGGGCACGGACTGCCGCCATATTGTCATGAGTTATCAGAGGGCTAATCGAGTAATCAGTTTTTAATGTGATTTACGCGCGAAAAGCAACTTCAAGTTTGCTATTACGTAATTATTGCCTTCATTTTGCAAGTACGAGTTTGTCATTTACAAACGAGTCCTTTAACGTCAATTTAATCGACCCATTGGATCGAGATGCTTTCGCGGCGAGGAATTGAGGATTCGTGTGGATTCGTAATTTATGACTCTCTACGTTTTGAGTCGCGTATGTGTAGCTTTTATTTGACGTTATATTTACTCAGTCAGACACGATTTACGAAGTTATCCACTAATACAATTGACATTGAATTAAGGGGCAGCGTTGGACAGGCAACATCGAGTTACTATTTGAGTCGTAATTATGATTGATTTCTATGTGCGGTAACATTTTACTAAGTCATAACTAGGAGTAACAGTAGTGGGTAATCCAAGTCAATTGTGCACGTTACGTTTTTACTATAGTGCACCGGACCATATTATTGAGCGTCAGTTACTTGCAGTTCAGTTCTGCGTTTATGTCTTCGGATTAAAGTGGCTGTGAGCAGCCTGGCTTTGAACGAAGTCTCCCGGCAAACCGCAAGTGAAAGGTAGGGTAAGGTCCGTGAGTGACCGGTTTATACCTAATCATCGATTCAATATTCAAACTTATTTTTATTTTTTACCAGTCTTTTCTCGCCCCAGATGCACTGAAAATTTCCCTGTTTACTCTGGAAATTTCCTTTTTTACCCATATCGACTTGTAATTTTTCTCTCACTGGCAGTGCTACTTATCCTTCCACTCTAACTCAACGACATCCGTTACCACACAACCTAAACCCAATTCTACACCACAGACTTCCCGCTCAGAACCTTCGTCGTGAGCACAGCTCACATGCACCGGAGACTACACACCGTCTCATCTTGCCCTTTACCCTTCCTTTGCCCTTTCCCTTCAACCCAATACTTATTCATTCTTGTAGCAAAGGGGTGAGCCTGGCACGGTCACTCGTGGTCTGGTAAACCCCTGTTAATAAATAACGATTCTTGAAAGTTACACTTTTTAGACCGGAATATATTATCGTTAGGCCGGACCGGGAATTGGCTGGTGTTTGCCTTGGTTGTTTTTGGCTCCGCTAGTCTCCCACATTTTCTACCATCGTTGATCCTTATTTGTATAAGCTAAGAAAATTGGGTTATTGGCGGAGTTGTTTGAATTGGTTGAGTAAAAGGATAGGCATCAAGAAATATATTTTTTTATAACTTGACCGAACCGGTAAAAGTGGAGTCCCATACCTGTTTTCTTTTACGCCAATTTTTACCAGTCCACAAACCCTATTCAAGGCTTGGCAAAGTATAACTAAGGGGAGAGGATACATAGCACAAGATTGATAGGGGAATATAGAGGGGGAGGGCGTGTGTGTTTTGCACATAATTTGCTCACGTTTTCCCACACACATACGTTGGAGAGATCGTGTTGCAAATTGCACTCACGCTTCATTCCTGTTGACACCTACACATACCCACCCACTATGATTATCTCCTCTTCCCACACAACACTGCAAACAGTAACCACAGTGTGAGGACAAATAAGAAAGATAGGAGAGGGGGTAGAGTGTAGGCGCAGATAGGTAAATATGTGCTACTTTAACATAACACAGTGTCAGTCCAGACACAATAAGAGGCAGGATAACGATAATATTACATGAGTGACCGTTACACTTTTTAGACAGGAATATATTATCGTTAGGCCGGACAACGGGAATTGGCTGGTGTTTGCCTTGGTTGTTTTTGGCTCCGCTAGTCTCCCACATTTTGCACCATCTTTGATCCTTATTTATATAAGCGAAGAAGATTGGGTTATTGGCGGAGTTGTTGGAATTTGTTTAGTAAAAGGATAGGCATCAATAAAATATATTCTTTTATAACCGAACCGGTAAAAGTGGAGTCCCATACCTGTTTTCTTTTTCGCCAATTTTGACCAGTCCACTAACCCTATTCTTTGCGAAGAATAACTAAGGGAGAGGATACATTGCAATGTTGTACTCAGCGAGATGCGAGGCGTTGGGCGTACCGGTGTCGATGTAGTGGGGGTTGAACCTGACAAACCAGTCGAGGTGGCAATCTGCGTTGCAAAGGTCGGCATAGGTCCAAGAGGGACAATCATCGGTCGAAGTGGCGACGTGAAGGCTGGATCAGACATGGACAGTGCACGATTGACCCATGGGGCTGGTGGGCGTGTTGCAAAGGGATGCTAGTGGTGGATGCGGTTCACGCCGTGGCAGGGGTGTCGCTCCACTCGCTAGGCTACCAGGGCGGGCAAACGGATCGACAGAGGTGGTTGGAGGTACCCTACTGATGGGGGCCAATGTTGTTGCACCTACGGGCAACGCAACTGGGGTAAAGGCCAACGTTGGAGTGACTACAGGGGACGATGTTGCAGCAGATGATGGTGCAGCTGGGGTGGTGGGGCTCGTCGATGGGTGAGTCGGCGGTGCGGGTCCCAAAGGAATACTTCCCAACGTCGCTGCTGGAGTCGTACCAGTCAGGGTTGATGGGGGCACGGTAACAGGAGTGCTTGCAGGGTTTGGAAGTACCAATCCAGAAAGTGATCCAGGTGCCTCAGGCATCGAAGTCGAAATTGGTAAATAGTTAATAAATTCCTCTAGAGGAATGAGAGTACCCAATTGATTCCAGAGAGCTTCATGTTGAGCTGCAGAGTTTGTAGGTCCAAGGTACTCCTGATAGATGTCGTGGGCTGTCATATTTGGATTACACATCAACGTTAGGGACGGTGTCGGTACCAATGGTAGATGAAGCAAATTAGTTTGCTTATCTTTTACTGCTTTAAGTAAAATATTACGATATTCACCAGAGTAATTAGTAAATAAATCTTCTCGGAACTGCGTTGATTGCGTCCACGAGAGGTCCGTAGTAAGAGGAGTTGACTTCCCTTCCTCAACTTCCTTCAGGAATTTCTTCTCGGAGGGCAGAAGACCATGGTACACTCCCAGGATGGTAAAGGGGTCCAGACATTTCCTCTTGTGCTCCCGAAGACGCGACAGGGGATCGTCGTGGCGCGAGTTGGCGAACATTCCACGTCACCAGGGGTAGGCAGGCATTGTGGGTACACTTGTAGAGCACGATGAGCAGCAGAGAGGATGATCTTGCTGGGTGATAAGGGGGTGACCCTAACACAAACAAAGCCAGACACATACTGTGTTGGTTGACTGCATAGAGTGTAGAAGAGCAGAGAGACGACACAAAAATGCAAAGACAGGTGAACGATCTGTCTCACATATGTGTTTTTGATGACCTCTGATCTCCCAGGTTCGTTGAGTAGTACCTTCCTTGTAGGAGGTGTTTTCAAATCGATCTGTCGACAGAGCACACAAAACTCGTGTGTGCAGTATCCACTTGAAAGGAAAATTCGAATTGTGAGTTTAGATACACCCAAGGGATAAATACACAACGAACTCTTATTAAAAGACTCTATGGCTGCAAAAAGTCCTATTAGACTGAGCACTTTAACGACCGGCCAAAACCACTACAGTTGACATTTTACTGTTTTTGACCAATCTGTTAGATTCTCCTCTGCACGACGTTTCGACTTCACTAACTAGCTTTCGACTTCGTCCAGGAATGACTTCAAACTATTTAATCAACGTTTTTACGGCAAATTCCATTTTTTCCCTCTCGGCTGCCTTTTTCCCATGATATACCGAAAATCGCAAAACCTGTGGATTTTGGGGAACACAGTCAAGAGAACATAAAAATGATATTTGCCGTGCACTGCGTGCACAGCCATTAGGCTCAGAAAGACTTTCCCAAATGAAAGTTCAGGACTTCCACTTGAACACCAATGACTTGAACTTGAAGCCACCTTCAAGTACTTTGCACATGTAACTTCAAGTGTCGCCTAACAGCTACTCACACTCTACGTTCACCCAAGATCGTACTTGCAAACCAAGTCTGCAAACCAGTAGAAATCAACGTAAATAAACGAAGTGACCTCTCAGCTATTTACTGGTATTTCACCTACTCTTAGGAGTTAGGGCTGTTTGCAGCCATAGAGTCTTTTAATAAGAGTTCGTTGTGTATTTATCCCTTGGGGTTGTATCCAAACTCACAAATCAAATTTTCCTTTCAAGTGGAAACTGCACACACGAGTTTTGTGTGCTCTGTCGACAGATCGATTTGAAAGCACCTCCTACAAGGAAGGTACTACTCAAGGAACGTGGAAGATCAGAGGTCATCAAAAACCACATATGCGAGACAGATCGTTCACCTGTCTTTGCATTTTTGTGTCGTATTTCTGTTCTTCCACACTCTATGCAGTCGACCAACACAGTATGTGTTTGGTTTTTGTTTGTGTTAGGGTCACCCCCTTATCACCCAGCAAGATCATCCTCTTTGCTGCTCATCGTGCTCTACAAGTGTACCAACGCTACCTGGCCTACCCCTGGCAACGTGGAATGTTCGCCAACTCACGCCACGACGATCCCCTGTCGCGTATCCGCGAGCACAAGAGGAAATGCTTGGACCCTTTTATCATACTGGGCGTCTACCATGGTCTTCTGCCCTCTGAAAAGAAGTTTCTGAAGGAAGTGGAGGAAGGTAACTCCTCTCACTACGGACCTCTCGTGGACGCAATCAACTCAGTTCAAAAAGGATTTATTCACCAACTACTCTGGTGAATACAGGAACGTTCTACTCAAGGCAATCAAGGAGAAGCAAACAAATTTGCTTCATCTACCATTGGTACCAACACCATCACTCACGCTGATGTGCAATCCCAACGTGACGACCCACGACATCTACCAGGAGTATTTGGGACCTACAGGCTCTGCAGCTCAACAGGAGGCTCTCTGGAACCAACTGGGTACTCTCATCCCTCTCGAGGTATATGTTAATCATTTACCTATTTCGACGTCGATGCCTGGAGCACCTGGATCACTTCATGGATTGGTACTTCCAGCCCCTGCAAGCACCCCAGTTACCGTGCCTCCATCGACCCTGATTGGTTCGACGCCAGCAATAGCCCTGGGAAGTATTCCTCCGGGATCTACACCTCTGACTCACCCATCAACGAGCCCCACTGCGCCAACTGCACCATCAACGGCTGCAACATCGCCCCCTGTAGCTACCCCATCGTTGGCCTTTACTCCAGTTACGATGCCTGCGGGCGCAACAGCATTGGCCCCTATTGGTAGGGTACCTCCTATCACCCCTGTCGGTCCGTTTGCCCACCCTGGAAGTCTAGCAAGTGGAGCGACACCCCTGCCACAGCGTGTACCGCATCCATCGCTGGCATCTCGCCCACCTGTCCCATTGGTCAATCGAGTACTGTCCATGACTGACTCAGCTCTCACGTCAACATTTCGACCGATAATTGGCTCTTTTGGACCCAGACCGACTTTGGCTCCATTGGCAGCAACTCCGACTGATTCATCAGGTTCAACCCTCGCTACATCGACGCCGGCACGCCCAATTCCTCGCATTTCGCTGGGTACATCACTGCAAGGTAGTAGAATCACACTAAGCCCTCTCGTCTCCATTGCGGAAGAAGCTTACCCGACCCTGCTCGCTGGTGGTACGAACCCGCCCGTGGAGGACCAGGTGGAGCCCCTGTGACTGCAACAACCGGTAATGCAACAGTGGCGACTCCGGCTCCCGCGAGCTCGTCATCAAGCTCATCTTCAAGCTCGGCATCGAGCTCAACATCAAGCTCGCCTGCAGGTTCGTCATCTGATCCATCGTCTGGTACGACGATTGCGACTCAGCCACCGGCCCCTTCGACGGAGAATGGCTCTCCGGGGACGGCTACACCATCCCCGCCATCTTCAGGCAATGAATCCTCGTCAGCATCGTCGACAGCAAGAGTACTGCGATCGTCCACCTTTACAGGTGTTCCACCCCGCACGCTACACATGATGGCCCGAGTTCGATCCCTCTTCGTGATGACCCGGCCGACCACCGCGCCAGGACCTGACGTTGCTACTCAAGCCCGCGAACTTGCATTCAACTTGCAGTTGACCAACTTGTCAATGCTGTTGGCATACAACCGCATCATCGACACAGTAAGCAAGTGGGGAGACAAGCCCGCAATGGCCCTCATGGACGCATACTGGACTCGGTATATTCGTGTCACTGACGACCGCACCCGCGTCTGGAGCATCATCCCGTACATGCTCATGGAATATTTCATGGAACTGTTCAAGAGACGACTAGACAAGGGAGACACGAAGCGACCAGCTATGCAAGCCCTCAAACTTCGACGCTTCAAGAAGGAAAGCCTCGCAGGGTATGTAAACCGTTGCATCACAAGCTACGAGACGGCCCAAGCAGCTGGCTACCTGACGGCCGACTTCAATCAAGTCCGCGATGTGTCTCGGATGCTTACCCCCATGGAACGAGATCGGTGGACTCGGTACGCTGCCGAGATACTTAATGCACTTGGTGTTGCATGGCCCCGCGACCTCACTGACCTTCTGCCCTGGACCAACTCCCTCGACCTCCACGTTATGGAAAACTATTGGCCCTGGATGGAAACTACTACGAAGCCCTCGTCGGCTGCCACATACAAGCGACTACGGGAGCGCCCCCCTCGTCCGACGCCTTCCACCTTCTCCCGTGATTCAACCGTCAAGGTCGACACTCGTCAGAAGAGACCGCGTAGGACGCAGCAGGCAAACATGGAGAACAAACGCCCTCCTCGTCAGAAACGCAAGGCTGATGCCATGTCGATGGCCCAACCGGCCGCATCACCGGATCGTGGACGCCCCAACAAGCGGACTAAGACGGACAAGCCAGCCCCGACTACGAAGAAGACGGCAACACGCCCACCCTTCACCAAGGCAAATGCGATTGCCATCCCTTCGAAGAAATCGTCGATGGTTACTGGCGCCACCAAGTCCGCCCCGACCTCGCCAAAGCGCCCTCCCTTCACCGGGATTCCATGCTCCTACTGCAAGGAACATAACCAGTTCCTCAAGCCGAATCAGACCCCGAAGCACTCGTTTGAACAATGCAAGCTGCGACAACAGCGTTGTCAGGACGAAGGCAAACATTGCAACTGGAAGCCATCCTCGGCCGCCACGCGGAAGCAGCCACGGGCTTTCCACATGACGACGCGCGCGGCGTCTCAGGAGTCACGACGTCTACTCCGCATTTTCACAACCCCGACCGTTGTCTCCGGAAATATATACGTACGCAAATCATTGCGCCCGTCCCCGGAAGAAGACACCATCGGTAAGACTACATGCGTTCTAGACTCGGCCTGCAACTGCAAGGGCGTAGCACTCCTCGACTGGGTAATACACCAGGGACTTGAGATCGTGTCGCTCCCAACCGTCGACGCACGCTCATCTGTGGGTGTTGATGCTACTCTTACTGAAGGCATTGAACTTTTCGTCTCGGCCACGCCGACGTCTCCGCTTCATGCCATCACGATATATATTTCGAGCCACCTTCCCGAAGGTATGAACCTGCTTCTCGCCAATGAGGTCTCGGCCCAGCTCAACCTCTCCATTGACGACGCGCAAGCGATTCGGCCCACGGACTACATGCCCCTGAAGCCGCCTTCCAAGCAAATCGTCTACGAGACGGAGTTCCATCTCTTCGAGACGCCACTCCAGGTCGGCGATTTACAACTTGCTACGGTTAGCTACGACTTTCGCCCTTGTTATTCCTCGCGTTAATCCCTGCCAATTGTGTTGGAGGATATTGTCGAAGAATTCTTCGTCACGCCCATTCATGTAGTAGATGGACAGGGAGCTATAGTTCCGCGGGAGGTCGACCGTGCAGACGTAGCTGCGTTCGCGCACTAATACATTTTGGATGTCGTGGTAAGAGTCCGTCGCAGTGATCTTCAGCCATATGGGATCCATGCAAGGGAGTCGGTGGAAATAGTGCTGAAGTGCGAAACAGCGTTCTCGTGTTGGTAACTTGAACGAGTAGCGTTGGTATAATGCGGTGCCGAATCCCGCAGCCATAGTGGATGGCCTGTAGACGGGGTTTCCATGCAACTCCACGGGAAAAGCAACTCACCTTCGGAAAGCGCGTCCATAATGGTGTTTCGGGGTGCTGTTCTCGGGGTGTTACCGACAATGAGTCCCAAGTACGATGACGCTTTGTATCCCCACGGTCGCTCCGGATGATACACCATACCGGTGTGGAAATAGTCCACGTTTCCGGTAGGCTACACTTGGCGGCCAACGAGGGCTGTACACAGGAGTTGCGCAGTACTTCGTCCATGTGCCGGGCCAAAATGGAAGATGGTGGCCTTCAAAGGGGATTTCAAAAATCCATGCATCGTGCTTGCGCCTTTCGGATGGTTGAGGATCTTTTCCACGGTCTCCTTTGTTAGTACGTCCTGGACCACTGTTTCTTCCTGAAGGAGGCGTTGGCGCAAGCGTTTAACTCTGACTAGGCAGAGGGCTTCCGTGTTGACGACGCCGTGTCCTGCAATCGCACAATTGTCAATAAGACCCATTCCCAACGTGAAGTCGGAGAATGTCGAATGGTCCATCTCATGAGGTATGTTGCGAGGAGGCCAGTAGCGTTGCATGAGGAGTGTAGGTTTGTCACGACTGAGGCCGAACGTGGCATCACCAAATTCGATATCAGAGCCACCCCAAGGGGTGTTCTCATACATCTGGCGAGGGTCCGTACGTATGTAGATCTGACTCTCCCGGGTGCGTGGAGGCGCCGCAGTGGACGACGAGCTCGATGTCGAGCTCGAGGACGAACTTGAAGTTGTGCTCGAAGTTGTCCTCGAAGTTGTGCTCGATGATGAACTTGCTGATGAGCTTGACGATGAGCTTACTGCCGAGCTTGACGAGGCGCTCATAGACGAACTCGAGGATGAACTCGAAGCCTGGTTCGGTGCTGCAGTCCATGGGAGGAAAGTTCGCGCAAGAAGCGGGTGGGCGATAAAGTTGTAGTGGTCCCTATACGGGAAGACCATCTGCTCCGCGCATCTCCAGTATATGTCATTTTCCGGTGGCGGGATTTGGTAGGTCCCACGGGCGTTTTATGCCGTGCGCAGCAACGATCGTTCCACTCGAGGGTAGCCCCAACCGCCGCTTGCTGGAGTGATGTTGTCGGCCATAGTCCTTGGCAAGTGATCATTTGTTCCGGGACCCATTACCAAGGTGTGGACAACTGGGGTATGTGCCCACGAAGCAAACGGATCCCATGGTCGGGGAGTAGTTCGCGTATATTTCCTTGACGATCCATAAGTCCTCGTCCGAAGCAGAGGCCTTTTCCTCTTCTTTGCGTTCGGGGATAAAGCTTGGAGGTATCCATACGTTTGGTACCGGTCGGACCTCCTTGTACGTCTGCTGTGGGTTCTGACCCGCGCGTAAAGTGGGACTGGAGTCAGGACTTCAGCTCGTCGACGTTGAAAGGGATCTCCGTTGGTCGACGGGCGTTTGGTGTCATTGGCGGTGCTTCGAATCCCGCGAGTCTGCGGCTCGGGTATTCGTGTAGAGGGCCGCGTCCGACATTGGGGGACACATTTGCAAGCCGGGACGGCCTACTTTTGCAGTAGTGACGCTCCGTAGTCGGATTCTTATGCCACTGGGCCGAACACTTCCTATGGGGGATGGCTCGGCTGCCTCGGGTTCGCCGGAGCACGTGCTTCGGTCTGGAGCGGCAATCGAGGAACTGGTAATCCCTGACCCTGTTTGAGTTCAAGAGCAAGGCCATTCCTTTTTGGTCTTGCCTGCATACAATCTGCGGTCTCCACTCGTAGTGCTGATGACGGCGATGATGACGAAGACTGAGCTTGAGGGAGCGCCAAAGAGGCGGCCGTAGATGGCGTAGTCAAAGTCGGAGCGGGCGGCACTAACGATGATGATGACGCTGATGATGATGATGATGACGATGATGGTGATGCCCGATAGCTCAAAGAGCGTCTCGTATTCGAAGGCTTGCCTCGAAGTTGAGCGAGGTATTGTCGTGCCAGTGCGTCTTCCCTCTTCCAAGCTGATAGACGCCAAGGGCTAACTCCAATCTGAGAGGCATTCGGCGTATTTCCCACTTGAGAGGAGGCGTGTCTTTCCATCCCTGGGCCGATCCACTCGTGGAAGGCGTGG
The DNA here is from genome assembly GCA_019918135.1 of Paulinella micropora. Lineage (NCBI taxonomy): Eukaryota > Cercozoa > Imbricatea > Euglyphida > Paulinellidae > Paulinella > Paulinella micropora. Next base: position 59,894 of record WBZZ01005826.1, on the reverse strand, counting down.
CTGTCGCAGCAGCTGGCGATGGAGACTCTTCTGGAGTTGAGGATGCCTCCAGTTTCTGTCGTTTGGAAGGAGGAGTACCCGGTCTCTTCGATTCCAAATTTCCGCTTCGGGCGCGATGAGTGATGTGTTGAGTTTGCGAGGGCGTAGGATGGTTGGGTTGGCTCTCGCTGTCCTGTTCGCTCTCTTTTCAAGCATTTCGACTGCCAGTTTAACTTCTTCTTCCTCTTCTTCTACAGAGTCTATGTCCTCGTAGCCTTCTTCATCTTCGTCCTCAGCTGCTTCTTCGTTTTGCTCCTCGACCTCCTCGCTGGCCTCTTCGTCTTCGTCTTCATCCTCTTCTTCATTGCGAACCGGCCATCCAACGTTGCAGTCGCAAGGTCTTCTTTTACGTGAAGACATGAACAGGTTGACTTGGCGGTCATAGAGGTGGGCGCTCGAAGTAGACAGAAGGTCGTGGGAGTTCAGAGGGAGCTGCAGTTTGGGACGGCGGTCGATGATTTTTTTGAATTTGGCTATCGGGTAGGACGTCTCTTTCGCCAACGTTGTAAACAGTCAAAAAAGGTACATGGTCACTAGGAGGCCGAAACAGCACTAACCTTACCAACTACCTTCAACAGTGCCCAAACTGGATCGATCAACAGAATCCAGACGCCTCCCACATAAAATGGCCCACTACATTTTACTGGAAGCGATACGACAACGTGGAGTGGATTATAGCTCAAATCTCTATTTATCTTATCGCCAGCCAGACCGGCAAACGCTTCAGCCGCGAAATCCACGTGGTCCACCATCCGCCGGGCACCTCCCCCTGCGACTATGACATGGTCAACCCCTACTCGCGAGAAAAACGTTTGAAAGGTTATCCTTCTGGCGTCCCATGCCTTCGCAGACGGATGAACTACCACCCCAATCCCCACATCCGGAGATGGACGCCGGGGAACGCAGAATCGGCACTACCGGTGGATCAACATACAAACACGGGCCGCTGGATCAATCTGAAGGCAGTCGAGACTACAGAACGCCTCCGCAAGGTCTATTGCGAAATGAAGATGTCTCAGTCGGATCTTCAAACCGAGGCACTTCTGAATCTGCCCCTCCCGATCCACACGCTGAGTCCACTGGAAACACGCGGGCACTACCGCATCGGCTTCCCCCAGGGGATGTTCATCGACCCTGGATTCGACGTGTGCATGATCCCGGATGGACAGTCCGGACTACCGGGATCCAGCAGCTTCCCGATCGACGTCGAAATGCTCGACGACGCGGTATTCGCCCCAACTTCCGGCGCCAGCTCTAGCAGTTCGAGCTCTAGTAGTTCGAGCTCTAGCAGTTCGAGCTCTACTTCGGGCCCCACGCCTACCAACACTTCGGGATCAGTCCCCGCTCCGACACCCGCTACACAGAGTACTGCAAGCACGCAGCCTGCACCTACTCCACCTAAAGTCTTAAAGACAGCCTGTAACACCAGACCGCCGACTCCGTACCGGAGAAAAGACGACGACGACGACGAGTCAAAACCGGACTCGCCCAACCCGGCAAGTAGCCAACCATCTGCGGCCACATCTTCATCGTCATCGTCTTCTTCGACTGCGGCGACATCACCGTCATCCCACGCCATGCACCTACGTTCCCGGCCAAGACAACAAGCGGAATGGCTCGAAACGAAGTACGCCCCTCTCGAACCAGCCCCTCAGCCTATCTACCCAGGTATATTCCGTCTTGCTGCCATCAATCCCGACCTACGAACGGACATGCGCCTTAAGATTTTGAAGCAGCTCAACTTTTACGCACACGGACTGGATTTGTTGCGTCTCCTCTGGCGGACTCAACGCGGCTACATCCTACCTTACAGACAAGCTAGACCCGGATCAGCAACGCTACCTCTGGTACAACTTGGCCCATGGGATCGATGTCAGACAACGATCGGGTAAGCCTTTTCTCCAACGTGAGCCAGACTTCGACGCCCGTACCCGACAAGATCTTCCCGATGGCCTCTTTGCCTTCCGCGCGTCACGTAAAGCATGCCTTACGCCCCATTTACCATGGTGTATTTGCACAGCTAAACACTGCGCAGGTAGTAAGCCCTCCGATCTACCTACACAGCCATCATTTTGGCTTTTCGCTATCAACCCCAGCCTACACATCTACTTACGACGGGAAATCCTTTCGGAACTCAACTACTTCAGCAACTGCGGTCTCATCATCCCGTACTCTTTGGATCGCGCTTTCTTCAACGCATCAGGAGCCATCAACGGTGTGGCAAGCGTCAAAGTCAAAGAGCGCGTCTGGCGGAGACTCGCTGAACTCGTCGTAAAGGGGAAAAATAGTGTGGACCCTATTTGGTGTTCAATAGATACCGTATCATCACTCAATAGTAACCAGTTCGCTTGCAATGTCCCTGACGGCATTTTCGCATGACAAGCGCTTCACCCCAACAAGACACATCAAGTGTGGTGTAAGTGTGGCTACGGCGATTGCCTTCACATCGACACTACTGGCGCTAGTGGGACACGCAAGCCTAAACCGAAACCAGCTCGACCAGCTTTCAACAGTAGCCTTGGTGGCAACCCCCGCTACAAGAAGAACCGCAAACACGTGCAACGCGCTAAGCGAACCCGATATCCGCCGGCCGGCGATGGCAAGTATCAACCCGACCGAGTGTATCGGACCGGCCAACAGGCCCGCACTGCCCATTATGGTCAGATAGCCCCTCGGCCCGTCCAAAACCCGAATTACAAGCCACCTCCGCGTCCACAGCATCGTTTTGCGGCCCTAACACAGCGCCGCCACTTCTACATGTACGCTCGGTCTGGCACCGGACACCAGCAGCGATTGAATACCAAACAGGGTCGGGCGTGACCACCAAGTCTGGAGCCCTCTCCAGACACCGCTCTATGCTTACTGCCGGATACTTCCACCATGGCTCTTCCCCACCGGGAAGTCACAGTCCTCGCTGTAAAAGATCCTCCATATTTCGATCCCGCCATGGCGGAGCTCGCTGCAACATGCCCGGACCCGCGCATGCTTTACTGTACGGCAACTACGGTTAGTGGAACACAGACCACCCCGTGGATTCTCATTTCTGAGAGACTTTGCCGCGACTTTCTAGACAAACAGGCCGCCAAACTTACCGCGCCGCCTGCGCCCAAATACGCACCTGAAGTCGTCAATTCCGGCCTCACTGCAGAACAACAACGACTTCTATGAACCCTCCTCGGAGAATTCGACGATGTCTTCCAAGACAAAGCAGGTGTCTTCAATCACACTGTCGTATCGCTCATCCTCAAACCGGGAGCTAAACCAATTGCGGTGTAATGCCCAAATTGGACTCCAGCGGTATACCAATACCTCAGAGGTTGGGCGATGGACGTTCTTACAGCCGGCCTCTGGTCCATGGCCTCCGCAAATTGTGCCTGGGCTAGTCGAGCCGGCCCCGTAGGAAAGTTTGAAGACTTAGCAAAGGAGGTCATCCGCGACATACGCAACGTCTATGACTACCGCGGTGCCAACGACAACCTCCACCTGCCTGTGCCAGGTTCACCCAACCCAGATCAGTACCGCGAACGCTTCGCGGGCTGGCACTATCTCAGCTCTATCGACATGGTCGACGGCTTGACGCATCTGAGACTCAATCCAGATGACGGTAGCCGCGATATTCTCGCTGTTTGGACACCCTTAGGACTCCTAGTTCCTAATTTTATGCCTCAAGGTGTTCACCGCGCCCCGGGAAACTTTCAACGCGCTATGGATAAGTCCTTCCACCATCTGGACTTTTGGAATAAATCCGCTTCAGCCTACCTCGACGACGTCACAGACGGCTCCAACGACTTCGATACCCATCTTCGCGAGCTCCGATGCATCTTTCAGGCTATGCGAGACTCCGGCCTCCACGGTTCGGCCCGGAAACCACGCTTAGGCTATCGCGAGCTCAACATTCTGGGCAAGCGCTGCAGCAAGATATCGCAGCAGATTCTTCCAAGGTCGACGCTATTTTCAAGCTGGCCGACCCATCCAACGTTTCCGAAGTCCGATCAGTCTTAGGTATGACCAACTTCATCCAAGCCCATATCCCTGACTATTCCCGATTAGTGGCACCTCTGACCAATCTTCTCAAATCCACTTACACTCGGCCCTCCGGTACCCCTTACCTGACCCGAGATGAGCGGAAATGTAGGAAGAAGCTCCGCCGTGTCCTCACTACGCTCCCCATTCTGGTGAAGTATGAGCCATCGCAACGACTCTACCTCCGGACGGACGCAAGCCAGATCGGCATTGGCGGCGCACTACACAATGGCCCAGAGCGCAACGCTCCGGTCATCCAGTACTTCTCCCAGAAGCTTACAGACACGCAAACACGATGGGCGACCTACGTTCGTGAAGCCTACGGCGTCATCTACGGTATTCAACAGTGCCGCTACTACATCGATGCCAGCGACCACGAACTCACTATCGTCACAGATCACCGTCCCCTTTTGTGGCTATGGCACGCTCGCAGCCCCATGGTCGTCAACTGGGTTTTGGAGCACCTTCAGACGATTCGATTCAAAGTCGAATACCTACCAGGTAAGCAAAACCAACTCCCCGACGGTCTCTCACGTGTCCCTTGCATCGCCCCCGGCCAGCCCACCCTGATTGGCGAGGCCGAGGCGACTCTCCAGCTCTTATCCACCATTCCGGCACCCCGAGCAGGCTCTACCCTTTGGTTAGCAGTTGAAGGCACGCAGGCGGCCCTGGATACCCGTCTCAAGTCCTTATCTTGCCGGATCCTCCGCGGCGGCCCCACTCTACGTAGCATTCAAGCCCCATGGGACCTGGCCATTGTCATTCCCTCTGCTGAACGCTCCCCGATGGTTGCCCGCGATATGTTTGCTCTCCGCAAGCCCTTCGCTCTGCTCATGCCTCAAGACTTGGTTCATTGCGTCCCCAATGAAACTCTTCCACAGACGATCGTCGAGCAATGCCGCAAGATTTTATTCCTTGACGACAACCTCGTCTGGCTCGTACATGGACTTGGAATGGAGCAACACTATATCTATCCTCTCGTTGCTACATCGCATGCACAGCGCGTAACACGCCAGCAGGTCATCAACGCACAACGACAGGACAGCTTCACGGCCCCTCTTTGGACCGAAGACGTCATCTCTGTCTCCGCCGGCTCAGCCGAACTGATCCTTCGACAAGGTATCGCAGTCACCGTTGACCCCGATCAATCTTCAGTCAAGGTTTATGTCCCAGAAGAGCTACGCCGTCCCCTCATCAATTATGCACACCTCATGCAGAACCACGCCAAAGCGCCGACACTCGTCCCCTTTATCAAGGAGCGCTACATTTGGTTCCGCACAGACGGTACGGATATCATGCATCATGATGTCCTCGCCGCCCTCCGTGACTGCCATTTTTGCCAACTAGTCCACGCCCGCCTGACCCTTAACCACGGCCGATATTCATCGCTCACATGGACGCATCAAGGACAGGGCATCGGCCTCGACCACGTTCACATCGGCATCCCCGGCGTCACCTTTCAGTACATACTGACCATCGTCGATCTTTTCTCGGGATTTCTCCAATTTATCCCATGCGTCTACACATCCGCGGAAGAAACAGTGGAACTCATCCCAATCGATGGGCCTACATCTTTGGTTTTCCGGAGTCAATCTTTTCCGATTATCATATTTCTTTCGTTGGCACGTTGGCCAAACGATTTTGCAGCGTAGCCGGCCTCGAATGGCTCACCACCGCGCCCTACTCGCATCCTCAACTCGGCTACGTTGAATGTCGCCACAAAGCAATCCGCACGGCTATCCAGTCTCTCCCTAAGGCAGAAAAGACCAACTGGCCCAGAATCATCCCTTCTCTCTCCGTCGCTCAGAACACATACGTCTCTACAGCAACCGGCACTACTGCCTTTGAAGGAATGCTCGCCCGCAAGCCCCGCTGCACGTTGGACTTCTTCGACTCGCCGGAGATTGTTAATGCCAGCGGTACCGCTTCCAGCGCCGCCCTCGACGCATCACGGACACTGTCAATACAGTCGTCCGAACAGATCGCACTGTTGAACAGCGCCCGCACCGCTGTCACAACTTATGTCAGCGCGTACACCACCACCCGCGCCCGGTCCGTCGCTCAAAAGAACAAAGGCAGCCGCAAGGCTGTCAAGGAATGGAAAGTAAACGACACAGTCTCCGTCTACCGCCCCAAGCCTTCCAAGCAAGGAATTCCAGCCTCCTCCGTTTTTCAGTTCGACGGCCCCATACACTATCGTTGAGCAGGTCAGTTCAAACTGCTTCAAGCTGCGCCATCTCAAGACCAACAAGATATTGAAACGCATCGACCGCTCACACCTCGCTCCGTATACTGCACCCACAAACGGCCTCGCTCCGCTCAACACAGTCGTAGTAGACGATCATGACGACGACTCAGTCAACTACACCATCGGCGAAGTCGTAGCATTTATTGATCGCGATAAGGTTAAACTTGGCATCGTTTTAGACGAGGACCCAGAGAACGAGGAAAACGACCTCGTAGTTCACCAGCTCGGTACGACCTCAGACAAGAACCCTCTCTTCCGTCCCATCTACGAAGATACAAAGGATCAAACAACTATCCAACGCTGGGGTAATCCCTTGGCCCACTGGAAGCACCTTCTCTTCGATACAAACGATCAAGTCGTTCATCGACACATCGAGTGGCGCTCTCATACGACCAACAAAGACAAAGGCCGACTTCCCGCCAGCGTTCTTAAGCATCTCAAAGGCCCTCTCATCACCGGCGAATCCTTCCCGCTTCATGTCTTTCAGAAAGGTAAACAAGCTACATCGAAGGAATAGCCACCTCAACACTCTCAAATGGGTTTTACCCATCGTACCGGCTTCCCCCGCCACAGCCCAGCGCTTTTCCCATTTGGCCTGCCATCGTCCCTAGACAAGCTACGCCACGACCGGAGTATCCCTGTAAGTCCTTGGTCGCCTTTTATGCATGCAGGTCAACAATCATCCTCATCGAATCTGAACACCTCAGTGATTATATTGGCATGGCATAATTGGTGCATTAAATTTGATTCATCTCGGCTGTGCGATATATGGCCACCTAGCTTCCTACGGCTCGACGTCAGCTCCCCGAATATTTAATAATATAATAACTGTCTAACGACTCCAATGTTACAGAGACCAAATATTTAATAATATAATAACTGTCTAACGACTTGTAGAATGAGGAATACCTAACGTAGAAGGGACTCCGTACTCTCCAAGCCAAGGATAACCGAACAGACCGGAACATCGGGTAATGCCATTATATACCGGGTGGGCGGCATAATCTCTTCTGCTTCACACTCAGCTCTACGAGTGGCAAGTACTGAAACTCTTTTCTATTAAAACAGTGCTTGCGTAAAAGCCCCATGTCAGACTCAAGAGCTTTCACGCAAGCACTGTTTTAATAAAATATTATTATTATTATTACTATTATTATTATTATTATTATTATTATTAGCAACCGCGCTTGGTGTATGCACTTGCACATTCGGTGACGTCTTGCAAGAGGTTGCTGGGACTGCGGAATAACCTCGGCTTAGTGCAGTCTTGCCCTCAGGAGCTCCATCGGTGGCCCCGATCATCAGGCGAGAGACTGACACGGGGGGGTGGAGGACCTCGAACAAGGGTATTGGAGGCTTATGTCCGTTGAGGATATGCCATTAGCTGCATCAGTACGCCTCAGATATAGTAAATCTGCCTTGGAGTGTTGACTGTGACATATTTGAGGGAAATCCCGATGAAAAAACCTAGTCACACTTGCTAAACAGAGTTCCAGCCCAAAGGCCTCAAGGCGTTAAACTGTGACGCCAACTCATAACCCTTTGGTGGTAGATGCTGGGGAGGAGGGTCGTTGCGCGCGTAAAAGATCTTAAACTCCGCATATGCTGGTTGATAGCCAGGACCCAGCAGACACCAGATTGTTATGGGTGGGGTTTCGAGGCAGCTCTAGCAACCGCGCTTGGTGTATGCACTTGCACATTCGGTGACGTCTTGCAAGAGGTTGCTGGGACTGCGGAATAACCTCGGCTTAGTGCAGTCTTGCCCTCAGGAGCTCCATCGGTGGCCCCGATCATCAGGCGAGAGACTGACACGGGGGGGTGGAGGACCTCGAACAAGGGTATTGGAGGCTTATGTCAGTTGAGGATATGCCATTAGCTGCATCAGTACGCCTCAGATATAGTATTATTATTATTATTATTAATTTATAATAAGGGAGTACATAGGCCATTGGTCCTTTTCAATGGGCTGATTGATATAAAGCTCCTAGAGTAATGTTCTATGCAGTCACTTCCTTTATTCCACCGATTGGTGTGGAGACTTTCCTTATGGAATGGAGGACTGGATGCACATAGCCTTTTGGCTCAGCAATTGGCAGGAGATACATTATTATTATTATTATTATTATTATTATTATTATTATTATTATTATTATTATTATTATTATTATTATTATTATTATTATTATTATTATTAGTATTATTGGGCCCTGTCGCCAGTTCGATTCCCGTCGGTGCCACCAGTATTTTCATTGAACATACCGGTCTATTTCTGGACCAGTATTTTCATTGAACATACCGGCCCGTCTGGAAGTGTTGGAACTGCCCTTGCGGGGGTGTCAGTCGAGCTTATCGTCAATTCTTCGTACTCCCCTCACGGGTGAGACGATGGAGGCGCATGTGCAGAAATGCATCAGCCATTGACAGAGAAGCACTATTATTGTTATTATTATTATTAATTTATAATAAGGGAGTACATAGGCCATTGGTCCTTTTCAATGGGCTGATTGGTATAAAGCTCCTAGAGTAATGTTTTATGCCGTCACTTCCTTTATTCCACCGATTGGTGTGGAGACTTTCCTTATGGAATGGAGGACTGGATGCACATAGCCTTTTGGCTCAGCAATTGGCAGGAGATACATTATTATTATTATTATTATTATTATTATTATTATTATTAGTATTATTATTATTATTATTATTATTATTATTATTATTATTGGACACCGTGATAGCCCAGTGGTCAAGTTCTACCATCTGGGCCCTGTCGCCAGTTCGATTCCCGTCGGTGCCACCAGTATTTTCATTGAACATACCGGTCTATTTCTGGACCAGTATTTTCATTGAACATACCGGCCCGTCTGGAAGTGTTGGAACTGCCCTTGCGGGGGTGTCATTAGAGCTTATCGTCAATTCTTCGTACTCCCCTCACGGGTGAGACGATGGAGGCGCATGTGCAGAAATGCATCAGCCATTGACAGAGAAGCACTATTATTATTATTATTATTATTATTATTATTATTATTATTATTATTATTATTATGGACACCGTGATAGCCCAGTGGTCAAGTTCTACCATCTGGGCCCTGTCGCCAGTTCGATTCCCGTCGGTGCCACCAGTATTTTCATTGAACATACCGCTCCGTCTGGACCAGTATTTTCATTGAACATACCGGCCCGTCTGGAAGTGTTGGAACTGCCCTTGCGGGGGTGTCATTAGAGCTTATCGTCAATTCTTCGTACTCCCCTCACGGGTGAGACGATGGAGGCGCATGTGCAGAAATGCATCAGCCATTGACAGAGAAGCACTATTATTATTATTATTATTATTATTATTATTATTATTTACGCAAGCACTTTTTTAATAGAATACTTGCTACTCATAGAGCTGAGTGGGAAGCAGAAGAGATAAAATGGAAGAGGCATCAAGAGATACAAAAAGAGAAAACATGAACACGGCGGTGTTACCAAAAAAAAAAAAAAAAAAAAAAAAAAAAAAAAAAAAAAAAAAAAAAAAAAAAAAAAAAAAGAGCAATCACAGTTTAAGGTCATGCAGAGACCCGATGCAGTTTAGCGTCATGCCGAGG
>WBZZ01005826.1:20000-25000 GCA_019918135.1 Paulinella micropora | reverse complement strand
GAGGCGGGTTCCTGAAGGCTGGTTACGGAAGCTATGTTATTGTTGTTGGGTTCCTGGCTGCTATGTTATTGTTGTTGGGTTCCTGGCTGCTATGTTATTGTTGTTGGGTTCCTGGCTGCTATGTTATTGTTGTTGGGTTCCTGGCTGCTATGTTATTGTTGTTGGGTTCCTGGCTGCTATGTTATTGTTGTTGGGTTCCTGGCGGCGTACATGTTTATGCTTTTTTAAGGGTTGAGCTTTAAATAACCCCACTCGGGTCTTCTTTTATCGAGCTCACCACTCGGTGGATGGAGGCCTGGGGTAGACTTATACGATGTTTTTGATGCTAGGTTCCGTCTCCAGGGATTCGACTGGCATCGCTGCTTTGCCTCACCGCACTGCCTCACCCACACATCCACGCTGGCACACTGTTTCTCCTCTTGCTCTTGTACCTATGTCGCACACAGCTATGAGCTCACGCCGATGAGTGGTTGTGACGAGGTGCACCCAGCTGGATTGCGGGCGAGCCACGGCGGCCTCGCTCTCGCTCGCTCTCTCTCTCTCTCTCTCTCTCTCTCTCTCTCTCTCTCTCTTTTTTTTTTTTTTTTTTTTTTTTTTTTTTTTTTTTTTTTTTCTTTCTTTCTTTTTTTTTTTTTTTTTTTTTTTTTTTTTTTTTTTTTTTTTTTGTTGTTGTTGTTGTTGTTGTTGTTGTTGCTTTGCTTTGGGCGAGGCCTAGCTTTCACATGGGCGGGCTGAGCCTATGAGGGGCGCACGATAAGCGTTCCATTGATTTATGAGACGGGTCCCAATTACTGAGAGTAACTCATGTGAGTTGCTCATCATACTCATGGCTCTTGGCTCGGGGTGGCCTCTGGAATCACAAGGGGTGGGCACTGGGGGAGGGGGTTGTGTTCAGAGGGTCACCGCGAAGGATGGTCAACCAAACTACTGTAGGTCGGAGTTTGTACGAAGGCGAGAGGCCCTACACCTTACCACAAGCCTTGAAACGACTAAATGACCAAAGTAACGACGGACCGGAGCGGGGCTCCTGGCTCACCCTCTCTGTCAGCACTCTTCGTGCTCATCCTGCGGATGCCATGGGGTTTGCTCTGGCGGAGGGTTATGGGGTGGTGGGTACACGTGCACGGGCCTGTCACTCTGTGCTCTCGGTAGATGACTCACTTGCAGCGTTTATCGGACGCAGGGTGGTTTGCCACGACACCTACCTCGATGATGCACAGCGGGTCTGCCTCGTGCCTGGTTACGGATGCAGGTGAGTGTTTGTGTGTATTCCTATACATACGTACACGTATGCTTTTTAAGGGTTGAGCTTTAAATAACCCCACCTGGGTCCTCATTTATCGAGTTTACAACTCGATCAATGCGGCACCGGGGTCCCATACCACTTATGTCAGGTTCTTATGCGAAGAGCGCGGCCGCTAGTGCTGGCCCTATGGGTCAAGGCGGTAATCCTTCAGGTTTAGACGTTCCCCGTGGGAGTGCGCCTGCGGGTGGCGATGGCTACTCGGCCGGGGTGGGGTGGTCGAGTGCTCGCGTACCTGACGGGCAACCTGAATCACGTAGAGCCAGCAATCCTGCTGCATCTCGATCACCCTCCCCAACCTCGGAAGAGAAGTCACGTCCGGAAAGGTCTGGTCACGGCGTGTGGCAAGCGGTACCACCACCGAGGAGGTGGCGGAGGAAGGTACGAAATGAGCTGGATAAGAGATGTTGCATAGTATGGGGGCTATCGCATGTCTCTCAGACAGTGGTCATGGCGCGAGAGCTCCGAATTCTCGGTCTCGGGGAAGTCGAGGTGGAATTCGCGGGCAGAGGTAGTGGGCGACATTTGCGGATTAAATGTGCGTCTTGTGAGGAGGCGGAGAAGATGGTGCGGCTGCTGCGGGAGCGTAAGTTCTTCACAGGAAAGGTTCACGTTGCGACGGGTAGGACTTTCCGGGAAAGAGAGAAGCAGCGGGCTGCACGGGGGGGTGCCCAGTATGTAGAGATGCAGAGGGAGCTTCGCAAGCAGGGATTTGGCTACTGGGTGCTCGACGTGGAAGTCGACGAGCCCCAGGGCGAAGCCTCAAGCGGTGAATCTCCCTTGGCGGAGTGGGGCGGGATGCGGGAGCTGGAGGAGCTGGGGCGGAGGGTGCAGGATGGGCCGTGGAGGGTGGCGGAGGGCTCCAGGCGGGCTCAACCGAAGCGCAGGCATCGGCATCAGCTTCGTTCTTCCCAATTTGTGAAAGGCTTCCCACTGAGGGTGGCCTCACATAATTGGCAAGGCAAAGTGGGTGCGGATAGCCCAGGCTTTGGGGAATGGCCGGAGCACTACAAGGAGCGAGGCTGGGTGATCGTCGGAGTCCAGGAGCACAACCTATCGTCGCAGAAGGTGGAGAAGCTCCAAGTCGACGGCTTCGCAGTCCTCGGCAAAGCGGCTGCAACTGGTGCGGGCTCGCGTCTCTTGGGGGGAGTCTTGACGTTGGTGGCCAACTATCTGGCACCGTGCGCTACCATTGTACAGGCGCCTGTTCCACACCCACAGCAATTGTGGGTGAGGCTGTCGTCTGGGAGCGCGACGGCGTCGGATGTGTTCGTCGGCAACGGCTACTTCCCCCAAGAAAATCAACGAGAGGAATCTATTGCAGCCTATGAGGCGTGGCAGGCGGCCGTCTCCTACTTCGCCACCAAAGGTCATGTGGTTACGGTTGGTGATGCTAATGCTAAGCTGGGGCCCGCCAGAATAGCGCGGGAGGAGGGAGTGGTGGGCCTCTTTGGCGAGATAGATGGGAGGGGTAGAGGGGTTAGGAGTGAGAATGGTGAGTTGCTGGCTGCGATGCTTGTTGCCACGGGGTTGCGCAATCTCAGTGGGTTTTCGCAACCACGGGGGACAAATATTGGTGGTCTAGGCAGGAAAATGTAGGTGGACGAAGGCATCTACTGGATTACATCTGCGTCTCTTCCGAGCTGGCGGAGGAGGCAAGCTTCGGCGTCGACGAGGTAGACCTTGATACCGACCACAAAGCTGTGTGGGCGGAACTGGTCTGGGGGGGACAGCCACCCCCCAAAAAGCAGGTAAAGAGGTACAAAGCATTCAAGGCAGAGCGCTTGATAGGCAGGGTAGTTGAGGGTAAGGAGAGTGAGCTGTCTAAGCTTAGGTTGAAGTACGACGAGACCTTTGCAGCTGGTATATCGGGGCTGTTGCCAGATGGCCTCCCAGATCTATCAGCAGTGGAGGACCCGGATGAGCTTCAGCAGGAGGTAGATAGGGTCGCTAGCTTAGTGGTCCGAGCTTTCACGGGCGCAGCCGTGAAGGTCTTGGGAGTTCGGGTGATTAGGCCAGGGTTTACTAATGCATGGTTTGATGAGAGTCTTAGGGAAGCGATTGCGCGACGGAGAGAGGCATACGGCCTCTGGCGAAGGAATGAGGCCAACCGAGAGGCCTGGCAAAGATATAAAGAAGCGAGGAAGGCGGTCAGAAGGTTATGCAAGGAGAAGAAGGAGCAAGCGTGGAAGCGGGTCCAGAATGACACCGCTGCCAACTTCAGGAGCGCTACCATGGCCACGTACTGGAAGCTGTCAAAGCGTTTGGGCGGGGTTCGGCGGTCGAACGCTTCTGCTCCTGTTCGGAAGCCCGATGGCACTCTGGCATGCACACTCCGGGAAAAACTACAAGAATGGGAAGAATACCGCCGACGTATGGTGGTCCCCAAAGAAAACCAGTTTTTGGAGGATGCATGTGTAGAGGAAGTCGGTTCTGATGAGGAAGCAGCGCGGATTGAGCCCGAGCGGAAGGCCCGCGAAACCTTCCAGTATAACGACAACCTGCGCGACCAATTCGAGGCCATGGCGCAAGCCGAGGAGATCCGGACTGAGACGGGCCCGCTGGACTATGATTACACCGAGAAGGAAGTGGAGCTCTGCCAGGAAAATCTCCAGAATCACAAAGCGTGCTCACCGGATAAGATCAAGAACGAGATGCTCAAGTACGGAGGCACGCGGATTGTGAGCTTTCTGGTGCGCTTCTTCAACTGGTTGAAATCGTGCGAATACACCCCCAGCGACTGGGGCAAAGCGATTATCGTCAACATCCCAAAAGGAGGCGACCCAACCGATCCGGAAAATTGGAGAGACATCGCGATTCTGAGCTGTCTGGGTAAGATGTATCTGTCCCTTATGGCGGCGAGGCTTACGGCTTTCATCGATCAGCCGGGCAGGCTTCGCCCAGAGCAGGGTGGGTTCCGGCCAAAACGTAGTACGGGGGACCAGATTTTTGTCCTTAAGGAGCGTCTGCGCCTTAGACAACAAGCTGGCCTCCGTTCTTTCGTTTTGTTCGTGGATCTGAGAAAGGCATTCCCTACGGTTTGGCGGGCCGGGTTGTTTCAGAGGCTAACCCAGATGGGGGTACAGGGCAAGTTCTATCGCATTCTGCGGCGTTTTTACCGAAGAACGTCATCGCGAGTTCTAGTCGATGGCGAACTCACTGGTGAAGTGCTGGAAGAGATGGGAGTTCAGCAAGGGTCGCCGTTGTCACCGTCGCTGTTCAACGTCTTCATGGATGAGCTAACGGTCCGAATCGCGAAAGAGTTGGAGATCGAGGACCTCAACCGCATCGAAGACATACGGACCCTGCTTTACGCCGACGACGTTGCGGTAATTGCGCATAGTGTCACGGAGCTTCAACAGATTGTAAATGTCGTGGCGACATTCGTGGAGGACTATCGGCTTGAAATCAACCTGAAACCGGGCAAGACGGAAGTCATGCCGATATACGGGCACGCCAAGTCAAAAAAGTCGCCCCCATGCGTGAGGTTCCGGGGCAAGGTTCTCAACGTCACCGACCACTACAAATACCTGGGAGTTCTGCTCACGGACACCCTCTCCGATAAACCGCAAGCGAAGCGGGCGGCGGAAATCACTGTAGCGGGAACGGCTGCCTGCTATCCCCTCTGGATTGCCCATGAAGTTCCAGCGCGTCTTCGGCTGATGAATTGGCAGCAAATGGTTGGCGCAAAGTTGCT
>WBZZ01005826.1:0-2500 GCA_019918135.1 Paulinella micropora | reverse complement strand
TCATATAATAAGTAGGTCCGACATTCGATCACATGATACAACACAATCTACCCTACTAACACAGCCCACCAAGGCGAGAAGTCACCCAACGCAAGGAAGCAACACACACATACATTGTATCAAGCATAAACACGTACAGCACACAACATACATCCCTCAACAACACCCCACGGCCGGATGCAGACGGCAAAACTCACCAACGCATGCACACGTTAGCTAAGCTACACAGAATGAGCGTCATATAGCCCAGCCCCTTCCTAAACAAACAACCAACACACTGTCAACCTCATCCAAAATGATATCATCACATAATACAAACGTATCAGCCTGTGATGACCATCACAATCTAAGTATGCACAACAACTACCAGACACTCAGTCAAGACATAACATTCCCACAACATCTCATTGAACAACCACACATTACCCACACTGAAAATGACTAAATACACGAAGTGGACGAATCAATACATCCACAACACTACTTCACGTTAAGTCATCGATCTATACGCATAACGTGTGCAACACAGAGTAACACACAATCGTAAGGAACGCATAAGGGAATTGTACTAACTTCCTTCACAACACATCCAAATCAACATAATTCAACCCACAGCAGCACCTGACACTAACAAACATCCACTCAGCTTATAAAGACACTCCCCATACAGATATGATCGCCACCTTCCCAAACCACTCCCACTCACCACAATAAAACCACCTGTACACAACTGTATGACCTCAAACGCACACGCTGCTAGTGATCATTCATAATACAGACACTCCAATCCCTGTTATAACACATTAAGCTTCCACAATACACACTCTCATAGGTAGCATTTTGGCCACGTGTCCAAGGCTTAGAGTTGAGACTGCGTCCACACAGACAGGTGTAGCACTGCTTTATCTGATCCCCTATGTAACATGTCTATGTGCAGGGCCCTTCAAAGTGTTCAGACGGGCAAACACATTGAGTATTAATTATTGATAAGCCTTTCCTGATGCGTAGCAAGGCATTAGTAAAGTAATACAAATAATAGTGGCGAAAATAATTTGTAATTAATAATAGTTAAAATAACAACAAAAATCATCACACCCATGCAGTAACATTACCAACTCATATTAATCATTGCTTCAAACATTCATAATTATCTAAATTAAGAACAGAAACCACCCCCCAGGGTCAGAAAGTCATACCTATCATAAAATCTGCACCTTGTGTCAATTTTTTTTAAAATTAATCTCTCCATCCTTATTTTCGACGCAACGCCAGTCGTCATGCAACACAACTCTTACCGATACTCCAACCCGCACCCTTCTCCTTTCTTTCCTCAAAATACATGAATCAGCACCTTCTCCCAATTAAATTTTTTTATCACACGCAGCAACTTGCAACAAATCACTGTCTTATTAGATCCCATATCTATGTCTCATTTCCTCTCCACAGATCCGCCCGTCCCGTATCACACTTACAAGTAATCAAGTTACGCTACAAAACTTTACTGCATAACTAAAGGGTGGGTGGGTGGGGATAAAAAGTCCAAAAACAATAATCTCTCTTCTTGTGTTCGAGGAACTTGCGAAAGTGACGAGAACACTAGGTACATAAAGTCACATGTTTTATTACTTGCGCGACACATGTCGCAACTTTTCTAGTTGTTCTTGTAGCATCATTTAGTTCTGATATCTTCAAATGGCTAGAAATGAGCTCATTCCAGAATTTCTTAATTTGATTTTAGGCCTGATGGGCCAAATTGGACCAAAACTTGTAATATTAATGGCAATCATTCATAGTCAGTCCTACCATATCAAACATGTTTGTGGAAACGGCTTCAAATGCCGAAATTCAGGCATTTACAATGTTCCGGCTTTTTCTCGTCCGAGGTCGCAAGATAGGTGTTGTGTTACACTCTGTTCACACAAACACTATTTTGCTACCCTCTTCCTATGCTTGCATTCCCCTCCAGGTCAAAGGTAAGAAAGGCCCCGAAGCATAAAGAGAGAACAATTTTATTGATTAGAACTTATACAACGTCTTAGTCACAGCAAGCTTCTCAGTAAATGAATCATATATATATAGAAACACAGAGTCAGATTTCCATCTGCCATGTCTTTTCAACAGCCTCATTTCTATACCCACCCTTGCAGCAGCAGTGCAGCCCCCCTTCCGTAAGGAATGAGTGCCGTACGGCGTTGGGTCCACCCCGATCCTCTGTAGCCACGAGTTCATAGTGTGGTTGACAGAGTTAGGTGACAGGTGGCTGGGTCCCACGCGCGAATGTGTCGGCAGCGCTGCGACAAATATAAATCGTCTCAGACTCTCCGGTACCCAAAGGGTCCATTTTTCAGGCTGTGACGCATAGCGACCGTGAAGGCCCTTGTACCACAGTAGACCATCTCTACATCCCATCTCCTTCATCTGATCTTTGATCGCTTTCGTCATCCGTAGCTCATCCGGGTTCTGATATAACTGTATCAGTTCTTTAAACTCCGGATCTTGA
>WBZZ01005825.1:222500-252991 GCA_019918135.1 Paulinella micropora | reverse complement strand
TGTAGGCATCACCCCCCGGATAGCCGGTAAAAAGTACCTTTTCCTGGTGACAGGTGCACCAGCTTGTTTTTCAGTATTATTTGTCCGGATTGGACCTGATGCCATTTTATTCCTGGTCTGTTGCCGTTTTCCTTTTTGGCTTCAC
Organism: Paulinella micropora; assembly: GCA_019918135.1. Classification (NCBI taxonomy): domain Eukaryota; phylum Cercozoa; class Imbricatea; order Euglyphida; family Paulinellidae; genus Paulinella; species Paulinella micropora. The sequence goes on along the minus strand of WBZZ01005825.1, from coordinate 252,846 downwards.
TGAGCTAATATAACGAGACATCATTCTCATCTTTTGAGGACTGTGTTTGGTTGTATTACCGACTTTTTACGAGCTATCGTTGGGGGCATTACATTTGGAGTCCACATCACTAGGGTGATTTCTTTCTGCTTTGCCACACAGGCAACAGAGTGAATTTTCACTGACCTGTCTCACACGGGGACGTCAGACGAAAACAAATACTCCAACACAGCTCCCTCATAACTCTTTCACAAAACAAATAATTTGATTGGTCTCAAGCAGGTGTCTCGTACCCTCTAGCCCAATCCATATCTGTGTGCTCACAAGGAGACATCAGATACAAACTCTCTGTCGTTCTTGCTGTTCTCACACAGAGACCAAGAAGAAGGAGGTGGACAGAAGAGTGAAGGAACACACACAAAACACAAACAAGCATAGGGACAGGAGCACAACACTCTACCCTTCTAGTTTGTGCATTTATCTGCATTATCTCACACATACGTCAGAGTATTTTTGCAACTCTCTGATCGTTTTCTAAAGGTAGGTCTGAGAACCTATCCGACCGACTGTCGACTTCTCAAGGAGAGCTTTTCTAGCTTCTCTATTACTATCTGTGTGTAGGTCCAAGTGCCTCATACTAGATACAATATAGAAAAGAAGGAGGAGAAAGTAATCTGAGTAAGGAGAACAAGAAATCGGAGAAAGTCTCAAAGACTATTTTTCTCAAACAAAAACAAACATACAAACAGTGTTTCATAGAGGACAGGGAATCTCACTCTACCCTCTCTATTAGTTTCTCTCTTCACTAGTCAATCGACTGAAGGAGGAACAGAACACAAACGAACAAAAACCAAACATAGGAGCTGACACTGTCCTCCTGTTAATTACTACTACGACATCATGTCGACAGAGACCGCCGAAGTGAGTGAATTCTCGGAGGCAGAACAAAGAAGAGAAGAAGAAGAAGCAGGAGGAGGAGGAGGAAGAGGACTGAATGAAGGAGGAGGAGGAGGAGGAGATGAAGGAGTAGGAGGAGGAGTAGAAGAGGGCTGGGATGATGAAGGAAGATATGGAGGAGACGAAGATGAAGGAGGATTTGAACAAGAAGAGACGGGAGGAGGAGGAGCATATGGTAATCCCTTACCACCTGCCTACACGGGAGGAGGAGGACGAAAAATGATCGACTTGATTCATAGTGATGGAGAGGAGATCACAGTGGAGGAACAACAGTGGGTGCAAGACCACTATGACCTCACTAAAGAAGAGTTTGATAACAAGATGGGGGAGAGAAGGATACCTATGTGTGGATCCCTCAGGATCAAAGAAGAGAGAAAAGTCGTGCTAAAAAGGATGTCTATATCCTATTATCAAACACAGCACAGCTCCTCGGCAAACTGGTCTCTGATCCAGAAAAGAGAAAGAAGATACAGCATATCAAGTTTGGGGACACACACACCCACCTTGAATTACTCGATGCTATCTTTGGGGTGTACACTCAAACCCTGATTTGGGAACGTTCATACGGCCCACGATGTGAGGGTTACCTCCAGTACACAAACCCAAGAGCAACGGCCAGATTCCTCGCGACTGGTCAGGAGGCAGTCGATGTAACAAAAATGAAGACCAATCTGGGTTCGAAAAACTCGAGTGGCATATTTCATTTTTTTACGATGGAAATGAAGGCCTTGGAGGAGGGGAAGGCAGAGATGGAAAAAAGCATTAAGGCAGCAGGAGAAACTCATCCTGTGATTGATGAGTTAGAGAAGACCGACAGAGTTCTGACCAAGATCAGACTGTTGATGGGTGCGTTACTGCATAAGGAGGCATGGAAGAGATGGATTCCTACCAAGGATCACTCTGTCCTTAAATCACTTAGTAACGCACCACCGGTCGCCAATAAAGCAGGTGTTGACCAATATGTGGAGAAATATAATTTTCTCAGATCTGCTTCTGAATTGGTGGCCTTTATCACTCATGCTCAAAAGCTGGTGATATCTGAGAAGAAGAAGGCGAAAGAGAATGAGGAGTTCGAGAAGACGATGAGACTGGAGAGAATGAAAGCAAAAGTGAGTGGTGCAAAGACACACCCTCCGACATATTTGACCCCACCAGCTCCTGCCCCACCAGCCCCTGCACCCCGGGCTCAACTACGGTGGTGGTCACAAACACGGAGAAGAAGGACAGACAAAACATCATAAATGCCTTCAAGGGGAAGAAAGGAGGAGTGGCAAGTCTCATGCTATATGCCAAGACGAGCTCAGACAAAGACTCTGATGCTTCGCTTTTGAGCAAGCTCAAAGAGATCAATGCCTGCATGAAGGCTTTTCCTTGCGACGAAACGCAGGAATACGAGGCCCTTGTTACTGTTTTTGACCAATCTCTAGTCTCGGAGGGATTTGATCTGACACAGTACAAGTTTTTGAGAAAGAAGGAGGAGATTAAGAGAAACAATGCAACAGGCCTAGACGCTCAGTGTGAACTGGCGGTGGCCACACTCATTTCATATTTTCAATCTCATGGATACCAGCATCTCTGCACTGGTACTCTCATAGGATTTGAAATCTTTGAGACAGTGGCGATGAGTTTGAGGAGTGCTGTTGGCTTGGCGGCGACCCTTACGGAGGTAGTTTCCTCCTATGGGCTATTCTATGGCCGCAAGTCGATCATCCTCTATTTCTTCTCGGCGTTACACACAGTTAACCCGAGTAAGCTTACTCAGCTCATACAACAATGCTCGACGTTTAGCTCAGTGAAGTCCAAGAACTTCCTCGAGACACACGTGTTCGAAAATACGGTTCAAAGCGTTGCTCCGTCAGCACTGTTTCAAGAAGTGATGAGTGCATGCTCAAACATGGACTCGCTCACGGAGGCACATACGGCACAGGCAGGCGGTGTACCTGTTGGCGCACAAGCCACGTACACAAACAGAGTTGCCGGTTGGAAGAGACAGAGAGAGCCAGACCTGAAGACCGCATGTTGGAGGTGGTTCGCGGGCTTGCAGTGTAAGGCACAGATGGAGAACAGAGACTGCTCTTTCAATCATGATAGGCAGAACCCAACAGCAAGGGCAAATTTTCTGAGCAGGACGGAAGGCAAGGAACCGGGCCTTTTCAACATGCTTCAGATTGCCGCTGCGAACGAAGGTTGGTATGCCAATATGTGTGATGATGAGGAGTTACGAGAGGCAATCATTACCTACATGAAGAGGATGAAGGAGAAGAAGGAGGAAAGGGAGAGACAAAAGAACTTAAAGGCCTCTCAAAGAGGACGAGGAGGAGGAGCAGGAGCAGGAGGACGAGGAGGAGGAGCAGGAGGAGGACGAGGAGGAGGAACATGGAGAGGAGCCTCGAGGTGGCAAGGAACCCCTCAGAGAGGAAGAGGAGGAGGTCGGGGATATACCCCTTATGGAGGGAGAGCTGTTCGAGCTCCAGCCCCCCCACCCAGAGGAGGAGGAGGCTCATGGGCAAGCTCCAACCCGAATTTCGGTCGAGCTCAGGCCTACAACACTGCCTCGGAGACCGATACGTCATCCCACCCGGACACTACTCAAGGTAATCGTTTCGAGGTGGTGGAATGACTGGAGGGGGAAGAAAAGAGGAAGGAGAAGACTGTGAAGTTTAACTCTAAAGTCACAGTGCTTTCTAATGCTGTTGTGCAGAATGGGCCAACGCTTCCTCAATCTGAATACAAAGATGTGGGTACACAGAGACTGCAGCCCCAAGGTAGTCTCATACCCGTTCATACATCACGGTTACCAATGATAACTGATGCAAATAGGAAGGCGAGACTTGCGATGGAGGCGAGGAGGCCAATGGCAGACGTATCGCCTCGGCCAAGCAAACAACCACGAACAGACTCAATGTCTACGATCGCGGCGGGTGGCGAGCAAAAAGACAATGTGTGTACTCAAGTACCACAAGACAATGTCGCTCACATAGTAAACGCACCAGTACCGCAGAATAATAAAATGTTAATGAGGTGAAGCAGGAGGAGAAGAAGGAGGAGTTGAAAAACTTAGAGACAAGACTCCAAAATTTGGAACGTAAAGTTCTTGTTCTCGCAGCCAATATACACAGGCCCGATGCTCTGTGTTATACGGAACTTTATTGTGAAACATTGAAGACAATATTAAAAGTTGGTAATGATACGATGGCGAATATTAATATTGTCGGCCGGAAGTTTTTAAATCGATACCGGGACTGGGTGGACGGAAATATGAAAAATTCGACTGGCACTCTGAAGGGAGTGGGTAGCCGGACGGTCATCACGGGAATCATCACACTGACCTTTAAATTAAAATCCGCACGAGTATACCGTATGGACCTTTATGTCGTCCCCGGTTACCACGGGTCAATATTACTATCGTATGACCAATTGGCTACGATGGGGGCTGTGATTGATTGCGCCGCACGGCGAGTGATATATGGAGTAAAAAGAGGAGAAAAGAACGATATTGATCCCTTCAACGCTACTGACTCTTATGAGGCTTATGAGCTGAGTCTAGCGACGGATCACAAAAAGATGGCCATCGCACATGAGGCACTTGAGGTGTACGTTCACCCCCATGTCGTAAGACCGGATGAACTGTCCTGGACCGACAATTGGGAATCCCAAGTGTGCACTGTCACAGTTCCGACATGCCATTGGGACAAAAAGTCTATTGATGACTTAATCGAGAAGCGAAAGGAGGAGATTATATGTGTCGCACAAAGAAGCCCGTCGTTGGCGAGATTCGCGGAAGGAGTAGGAACAGATGTCCATATTACTAACGGATACTGTTTCCATGCGAAAGTAGGAGAAGAAAAAAGGGAGGCGTTTGTACCAAGGAGAACGGGGCGAATCCCGGATACTCCACCAGAAACTATTAAAAGTTTTATTACTGATTTCTGGGGTGACGAGCCGACGTGGCCGCGTTCACTAACTGAAGTGAAGAAATGCTTACGGACTTTATTCGAAAATAATAAGCCGTATACTATTATCCTGCCATATAATGAGAAGGCGATATGGGCGCAGGAAATAAGGGACCGGCTTATTGATCATCCTATACCGGTACCCTCTCGCAAGCAACAGCTAGTGGTGGCTTGTCGTATGGGAACTCGTGAGCAGAGCAGTGCATACAAGCGGAAGCTCAGAGACCTCGACAAGTTGAAATTGATACCGCAAGCATTCACATGCTTTGATGGTTTTTACACCCGTAAAGCTCCTTTGCAATACGCGAGACTCATTGACATGCTGGTGGAGCTCGGTAAAGATGATGAGCCGGACACGGTCACGTATGAAAAGACGGGCCTAGATGATGTCTCGGAAGAGGACTTAGGCTTGGAGGAGGACAGAGAACCCCTCAAGCAGCATAAGCAGATGTCTGATGAAGATTTTCAAGCGGCGGCGCGGAAAATATTGGAAGAAGGAGTAGGCACGGAGAAGGAGAAGGAGCTTTTAAAAGCCAAATTAGAGGCGAACAAGGAAATTTTTGACCCTCCACATGCAGGTGGTGTCAAGCCTGAAGATTTCACTGCGGTTATGTACAAAATACCGGGTGCGGAGCCGTCACCGGCACCACGAAGGGCGAATTTGAGTATACATGAGGCGAAGATAGCGGAGGAGCTAGCAAGACAGCTGCTCAATGAGGACTTTATTGAGAGATCAACATCTCCAATAGTCTCACAACCGAGAATAGTGCCGAAGCCAGGAGGAGAATGGCGCCTGACAGTTAACTATGCTCGTGTTAACAAGGTGCTGGAGGAAGAGAGAAATCCTCTCCCGACATTAGAAGAAGAAAGGAGAGTACTGCGGAATGCAAAATTCTATTCGGTCATTGACCTTAAGAATGGCTTCTGGCAGATACCACTGGAGGAAAAGTCCAGATGGCTGACGGCGTTTGTGGTGGGTATGGAAATATACCAATGGCAAGTGCTTCCGATGGGCCTCAAGCAAGCCCCAGGACTTTTCCAGAAGGCGATGCAGAAGATGTTGAGCAGTCAGTACGATGATTTGTCTGACGGTGGCTTTATGAGAAGGCGGGGACAGCAGGCGGGAGAATATGCATTTTGCTATATCGATGACATTATCGTATACTCTAACACAATGGAGGAGCATATCGATCATTTGTCCGATATATTCAGGCGCATCGGAGCTTTTGGCCTGAAGTGCAATCTAAAGAAGTGTCAACTTGCCAAGACGAGTGTGACATACTTAGGGTACGAGATCTCCCATAATCGAGTCTCGATATCCAAAGAGAAGAGGGAGGAGATTATGAATCGACCGATACCAAAGAGCCGCACTGAATTGCACTCATTCCTTGCGATGGCGCAATACTATAGCCAGTTTATACCCGATTGGGGTGCACACGGGCTAAGTTGGAGAAAATGATAGATTTTGGAGACTTTGAGAAGTGGGGCGAAGAGGCTTTGCAAGCGTTTCATGCGCTCAAAGATCTTATTTATAAAGACCCGAAAGACGGAGGACTGGTGTTAACGATGCCCGACTTTACGAAACAATTCGTAGTCGATACAGACGCATCTAAGTTTGCGATTGGGGCTGTATTACAACAAGAGGATGAGGAGAAGAAATTACGCCCAATCATGTTTATTAGTAGGAAGTTGTGTGCGGCGGAGAGAAACTATTGCACAAGGCAAAGAGAGGCGTTAGCGGTGGTGTGGGCCCTCAAGAGGCTCAGAGAGTATTTGTGGGGAGGACCTCAATTTACTGTCAGAACTGATCATCATAACCTGTTATGGTTGATGAATCATGAACAGACTGGACGGCTGGCGCGGTGGCAAGCGTTCTTGTCTTGTTTCGATTTTACAATGGTCCATCTACCGGGAAAGCGAAATGTGGTCGCTGATAGCCTCTCTAGGCTAGAGTTTAACTCAGAAGTATCGGCGTTGGTGTCCACGGTGGAGATGGAAGACTTGTCCACTGACAAGGTGTATGAGGTCAGCCACATTGAGGCGATGGAGATGGCGAGTGGAGTCCGATATGACCGCACAGGTCTACGGTACAGTCCACAAGGCCCGGATCACGGGATATGCTGTGAGCTACATACCCAGGAGGACGCTGAGTGGTCCTATGAGGTATATGAGAATGCGAAGGCGAACATAAGAGAGGAAGAGGAGACGCAGGATGTTTATGCGGAGCCTCCTCAAGAGCGGAGAAGTGACCTAGACGATGACCCGGAAAGAATCGGGATACGGCTAGAAGATGGTACTATCCATATAGCCTCGCCTACCGCATGGAGGCAACAACAGGCTCAAGATCCGGAGTTTAAGGAACTCATACAGTTATATCAGAACCCGGATGAGCTGAAGATGACGAAAGCGATCAAAGATCAGATGAAGGAGATGGGATGGAGAGATGGTCTACTGTGGTACAAGGGCCTTCACGGTCGCTATGCGTCACAGCCGGACAAATGGACCCTTTGGGTACCGGAGAGTCTGAGACGATTTATATTTGTCGCAGCCCACAATTGCCCACTTTTGGCGCATCCGGGTCGACAACGAACTCATATGTTCGTAGCGAGGCGATTCTGGTGGAAGAAGATGAAGGAGGAGATAGATCAGGCGGTGGATGCATGCATCCCGTGCAAGATAAACAAAACACCACTGAAGGCAAATTTCGGCCTGATTGGCGAATTTCCTCTTCATGCAGGGATGTTTGAGTTTATACACATTGATCATGTGGGACCTTTCCCAGAATCGAAGGATGGTTACAAATACCTCCTTACGGCTATTGACAGAGCCACCAACTATGTGTGGATCATCCCTGTCAAAGACGTTACCGGCAAGACGACGGCCGAGGCGCTGATCGATAGGATCATCTCACAGATCGGAGTACCAAGAAAGATATGTTCTGATCGAGGCTCGGACTTTAATAACGAGGTCATCGACAAACTATCTAAGTATTACGGGATGAAATGGCAATATGTTACTGCCTATAACCCGCGAGAAAATGGGAAAATCGAGCGGGTACACAGACCCCTCAAAGCCTCACTAAAGATGTATTGCACGAAGAAGGAGAATCAAAGAGCATGGGTCGAGGCAGCACCATCATTTGCGTTTGCAATGAACTGTCTACCCTCTACGGCGTTAGGAGGCTCGAAGAGCTCAATCTCGCCATATCAGTTAGTATATGGGCGTGAGCCTGATATCCCGACTTACCCAAAAGACACTTGGGCGGATGCGGATGAGTTGTTTGGGATGAGACTTAGAGTGAAGATGGAGGCGGAACAAATAGTCAGGGCGCATAGAGAGGCGGAGCGCCGAAAGACTGACGCTGAAGGGGTGCGACAAGCGCACTTGGATCAGATCAAATTCCAGGTCGGGGATATTGTACTGTTGTATCATCCTCAGGTCCCGAAAGGAGTCAGCTCTAAGCTGTTCACTCACTGGAAAGGACCTTATCAGATTATGGAACAGACGGGACCTCTGAACTACAAGATCAGGGGTAGAGGGAAGGTGCAAATTGTGAATGTAAGAAGGCTGATTAAGTATGATCCCTTCTTATTGGAAGATGAATCCGTTGAGGAGGCGTTAAAACGGATGAAAGATGATTTCAAAGAGGTGCCGCCCATCCACAAGGAGGCTGGCATAGACCAAGACGATGCTTATCGGGCACCGATAGCTGAGAAGGAGGAGAGTGAGGTGGACAGTAAGGAGAAGACTGACCGTATAAGCGCGGTGGGGACTCAGTCCAAGTCTCCGCGAGACCATAGCGGAAAGAAGGAGAAGATCACAGAGGCGCAGCTCTAAGGAGAGCGCGGAATGATCTTATCAACGACCAACCGAGGAAGGCGATGAGGTCGATGGGATCAAAGGACGTCCACCAGGAGGAGGCGGGGACGGACACTGACCCAAAGGCGGGCAACGTTGAGATTGTCCATGAGCGATGGAAGGAAGGCGATGCGATAGCAACCATCGCATGTGTGAAAAATGTTTTCTATCTGATGAGACCAGCGGAACAACATGTCGCTGATGACACTCTCTCAGACTTATACTTGATGCGGGTCGTGGCGGTCCCACGACAGATGCGTGTCACACGGACACTCAAAATATCATCAGCCGCAAAAATAGTACAACCGATACTCCAGTTCTGGAGAAGTATGGACCCGGTTGAGGATCCAAAGGCAAGACATTATCTGCCAGTATATAAAGACGCAAAAAGTATCGAGACATGGGATGATACAATTACTCCCAGAGACAAGGATTACACTGCGTGGACCATTCAGACACTGCCAAGAGGAGTGCTTGATATCCCTTTTGAATTATCGTTGGGCGGAATCCCTAATAAGATCTGGGAAATTCTCGAACAGTCAAAGTTTGATCTGACTTTTGTTGGTGGTCCTCCACCAGGTAAAGAAATCCGCGCCAGACGACGAAGGCAGTAACAAAGAAATTATTTTTCTTTATGCGTCTCAAACAAACTGGTTGATTGCCCACGGCGTATCATGATTTGATCATGCATCATCAGTTATCAATATGAATATTAAAAAGACTCAGTGATATAACTTGGCATTCGATCGCAACATACGAGTGCGAAAGGTCGATCGACGATGATACTACACCGTATACGGCCCGGGGGATCGCTAGTGTATTGAGCGATGGTGTTCCCGGGTATGACCCTTTCCAAGTCCTGGGATGATGTTCTCGAAAATGAAATGTTCTCTGAAACTTTCATTAAATTATTTTTTACGATAGATTATATACTGTCGTACCTGAGCACGGTCAATCTCTACTTGTGTCGGTAATCGCAGGGTCGGGTACATACACCTCGACTTCGGATATAGCTATTAGGACTGGCCCCCTAATACTATGTCATAGGATATCCGCCTTATACAAGGGTATGTCATTAAAAAAGACAATGTACTTACGATCTCCCTGTGAATAATAATAATAATAATAATAATAATAATAATAATAATAATAATAATAATAATAATAATAATAATAATAATAATAATAATGATAAGAAGAAGAAGGAGATCAAAGGGGGAATCGTACTACAGCACCACGTTGCTTGTATTTTTTTTTATTAATGGTACGTTTGTTCTTGACATACTGCCGAGAAAAAAAAAAAAAGAGATTGAGGGGAAGGAGTTCAAAAATCTACAAGAATGACTGGAGAATCCGCTTTGACGTGCCGTATGAGGATATATTTATCGTCTTTTAGCGTCTATCCGTGGGTCGATGCGCTGTGTGGCATGACTCCATAGCGCATACTATTTGCAGAAAGAAATCAGAAGGTGTATGACGAAAATGCTATTTCCGTCATAAAATCGGGAGGAGGTACTGTAGGCATCACCCCCCGGATAGCCGGTAAAAAGTACCTTTTCCTGGTGACAGGTGCACCAGCTTGTTTTTCAGTATTATTTGTCCGGATTGGACCTGATGCCATTTTATTCCTGGTCTGTTGCCGTTTTCCTTTTTGGCTTCACTGAGCTAATATAACGAGACATCATTCTCATCTTTTGAGGACTGTGTTTGGTTGTATTACCGACTTTTTACGAGCTATCGTTGGGGGCATTACAGGCCCACCGTTAAAAAGAGTGATTTATCAACTTCACTGCGAAGCTTTTGGCCGGTCGTTAAGATGCTCAGTCTGATAAAAAGAAAAATTCGAACTTTCACACTATGCCCGGCCCACCCGGTATATAATGGCAATACTTACCATTTCGGTCTGTCGGTCACTGTTATCCTTGGTCTGAACTTCCCGGCTACGGAGTCCCTTCTATTTATTATAATAATCAGTAAAATCAGTATACATGCTTACAAAATGTAAGGGTCCGGGCAGCAATGCCTTACAAAATGTAAGCACGTCTACTAAGTTGTAAGTTAACTTGTAAGCCACCTCTTATTATAATCAACTTCCTTACAAAATGTAAGTGTAGTTAGTAGGCGCAGATAGGTAAATATGCGCCGGACCTTTTCTTATACCCCTATGCACAGTGATGTATAGAAGAGCTATATCTCTTTAAGATCATACGGTAGTTATATCCGTTTTTATTTATATACTTTTGAGCCGGTTGAACACGATAATATTACGATTCATAACCGGCGGTACTACTTTTTTAAGCCGTATAATATTATCGTTAGGGGTGACACTGGGAAATGCATCTCTTTTTCCCTTTTTGTTGCTTGGCTCTGACAATCTCCTACATTTTCCGCCATACTGGTTTCCTCTCTTTGTAGAGGAGGAAGATTAGGTTATTTTCAGAGTGCTGTTGAATTGGAAGGATAAATACCCCGGCTTACATTAAATAATATCTTTTGATTATAACCGACAAAAGTGGAGTCCCATGCCGTGATTTGACAGTGTACATAGTTTTTTACCTTAAGCCGCTGCAAACAAACGACCAAATCAGCAAAAATAGGGCATAAGGCCCTCACTCAGAAATTTTTTGATTTAAATACAAGGCAGGAACAAGTACAGAAAGTGAAGGAAATAAAAGAGACTATTTAATAAAAGCATTTTGTACAGAAAGTGCAGAAAAAATTGAAAATCTCTAAAGATTTCACCCATGATTTTTTTAGCCTGTCTGCAGCCCAAAATAGATCACCGACAGCAGGGTTACAAAGAAAGGAGCAGTAGTTGAACATATGCAAAACAAAGACCATGTGATTGTGAATAGATTCAGCACATTACATTCCCAGAAAAGCACACACAAAACATATAGGAGTGATACAAGACAGGTGCAAAAAAAGGCTTCATGGAAGAAAGAACAACATATGCTGCAGATAAGTTTACAACACACCATTTTGCAGACAGCATGGGCACAACGTTTGGAAAGACTGTGCAAGGCCACGGGACGTGAAAGTATGCATGAGAAACACACACAAAAAAAACACAAAACCCTCTCTAGCCATGACTTTTACCAATCTCGACCCCGCAAAAACCGTCAAATTAAAAAAAAAATAGTGCGGCCTTCACTTCAAAGGATACGTATGTCGATAGGCCTGTCTGTTCAAATATTTTTTGGAAATTTTTCTGGTTTCCTCTCCGGGACTTGGCATGGTCTTGTCAAAATATTGCCACAGAAATTCACGGGCCGGCGCCACCAAAATCATGTCGGAGGTCAAGTACTTCAAAGCAGGTAAATGTTCAAACCACATCGTTTCAAGCAAACGCAAGCATGACACAAGTGTTTGTTTTAGAAAAAAGGGGTAGCTCACTATTTTTCACCCTTATTTTCGACCGCAATTTTCACTTCTCAGGACATAGCAAGTATGGTGTTTTTAACTGAAAAATGCTGTTTTGTAATGCCCCCAACGATAGCTCGTAAAAAGTCGGTAATACAACCAAACACAGTCCTCAAAAGATGAGAATGATGTCTTGTTATATTAGCTCAGTGAAGCCAAAAAGGAAAACGGCAACAGACCAGGAATAAAATGGCATCAGGTCCAATCCGGACAATAATACTGAAAAACAAGCTGGTGCACCTGTCACCAGGAAAAGGTACTTTTTACCGGCTATCCGGGGGGTGATGCCTACAGTACCCCCTCCCGATTTTATGACGGAAATAGCATTTTCGTCATACACCTTCTGATTTCTTTCTGCAAATAGTATGCGCTATGGAGTCATGCCACACAGCGCATCGACCCACGGATAGACGCTAAAAGACGATAAATATATCCTCATACGGCACGTCAAAGCGGATTCTCCAGTAATTCTTGTAGATTTTTGAACTCCTTCCCCTCAATCTCTTTTTTTTTTCTCGGCAGTATGTCAAGAACAAACGTACCATTAATAAAAAAAAATACAAGCAACGTGGTGCTGTAGTACGATTCCCCCTTTGATCTCCTTCTTCTTCTTATCATTATCATTATTATTATTATTATTATTATGGACACCGTGATAGCCCAGTGGTCAAGTTCTACCATCTGAGCCCTGTCGCCAGTTCGATTCCCGTCGGTGCCACCAGTATTTTCATTGAACATACCGGTCTATTTCTGGACCAGTATTTTCATTGAACATACCGGCCCGTCTGGAAGTGTTGGAACTGCCCTTGCGGGGGTGTCATTAGAGCTTATCGTCAATTCTTCGTACTCCCCTCACGGGTGAGACGATGGAGGCGCATGTGCAGAAATGCATCAGCCATTGACAGAGAGGCACTATTATTATTATTATTATTATTATTATTATTATTATTATTGGACACCGTGATAGCCCAGTGGTCAAGTTCTACCATCTGGGCCCTGTCGCCAGTTCGATTCCCGTCGGTGCCACCAGTATTTTCATTGAACATACCGGTCTATTTCTGGACCAGTATTTTCATTGAACATACCGGCCCGTCTGGAAGTGTTGGAACTGCCCTTGCGGGGGTGTCATTAGAGCTTATCGTCAATTCTTCGTACTCCCCTCACGGGTGAGACGATGGAGGCACATGTGCAGAAATGCATCAGCCATTGACAGAGAAGCACTATTATTATTATTATTATTATTATTATTATTATTATTATTGACACCGTGATAGCCCAGTGGTCAAGTTCTACCATCTGGGCCCTGTCGCCAGTTCGATTCCCGTCGGTGCCACCAGTATTTTCATTGAACATACCGCTCCGTCTGGACCAGTATTTTCATTGAACATACCGGTCCGTCTGGAAGTGTTGGAACTGCCCTTGCGGGGGTGTCATTAGAGCTTATCGTCAATTCTTCGTACTCCCCTCACGGGTGAGACGATGGAGGCGCATGTGCAGAAATGCATCAGCCATTGACAGAGAAGCACCACTATTATTATTATTATTATTATTATTATTATTATTATTATTATTATTATTATTTTGGACACCGTGATAGCCCAGTGGTCAAGTTCTACCATCTGGGCCCTGTCGCCAGTTCGATTCCCGTCGGTGCCACCAGTATTTTCATTGAACATACCGGTCCGTCCGGACCAGTATTTTCATTGAACATACCGGTCCGTCTGGAAGTGTTGGAACTGCCCTTGCGGGGGTGTCATTAGAGCCTATCGTCAATTCTTCGTACTCCCCTCACGGGTGAGACGATGGAGGCGCATGTGCAGAAATGCATCAGCCATTGACAGAGAAGCACTATTATTATTATTATTATTATTATTATTATTATTATTATTATTATTATTATTATTATTATTATTATTATTAATGGACACCGTGATAGCCCAGTGGTCAAGTTCTACCATCTGGGCCCTGTCGCCAGTTCGATTCCCGTCGGTGCCACCAGTATTTTCATTGAACATACCGGTCTAATTCTGGACCAGTATTTTCATTGAACATACCGGTCTATTTCTGGACCAGTATTTTCATTGAACATACCGGCCCGTCTGGAAGTGTTAGAACTGCCCTTGCGGGGGTGTCATTAGAGCTTATCGTCAATTCTTCGTACTCCCCTCACGGGTGAGACAATGGAGGCGCATGTGCAGAAATGCATCAGCCATTGACAGAGAAGCACTATTATTATTGTTATTATTATTATTATTATTCACAGGGAGATAGTAAGTACATTGTCTTTTTTAATGACATACCCTTGTATAAGGCGGATATCCTATGACATAGTATTAGGGGGCCAGTCGTAATAGCTATATCCGAAGTCGAGGTGTATGTACCCGACCCTGCGATTACCGACACAAGTAGAGATTGACCGTGCTCAGGTACGACAGTATATAATCTATCGTAAAAAATAATTTAATGAAAGTTTCAGAGAACATTTCATTTTCGAGAACATCATCCCAGGACTTGGAAAGGGTCATACCCGGGAACACCATCGCTCAATACACTAGCGATCCCCGGGCCGTATACGGTGTAGTATCATCGTCGATCGACCTTTCGCACTCGTATGTTGCGATCGAATGCCAAGTTATATCACTGAGTCTTTTTAATATTCATATTGATAACTGATGATGCATGATCAAATCATGATACGCCGTGGGCAATCAACCAGTTTGTTTGAGACGCATAAAGAAAAATAATTTCTTTGTTACTGCCTTCGTCGTCTGGCGCGGATTTCTTTACCTGGTGGAGGACCACCAACAAAAGTCAGATCAAACTTTGACTGTTCGAGAATTTCCCAGATCTTATTAGGGATTCCGCCCAACGATAATTCAAAAGGGATATCAAGCACTCCTCTTGGCAGTGTCTGAATGGTCCACGCAGTGTAATCCTTGTCTCTGGGAGTAATTGTATCATCCCATGTCTCGATACTTTTTGCGTCTTTATATACTGGCAGATAATGTCTTGCCTTTGGATCCTCAACCGGGTCCATACTTCTCCAGAACTGGAGTATCGGTTGTACTATTTTTGCGGCTGATGATATTTTGAGTGTCCGTGTGACACGCATCTGTCGTGGGACCGCCACGACCCGCATCAAGTATAAGTCTGAGAGAGTGTCATCAGCGACATGTTGTTCCGCTGGTCTCATCAGATAGAAAGCATCTTTCACCCATGCGATGGTTGCTATCGCATCGCCTTCCTTCCATCGCTCATGGACAATCTCAACGTTGCCCGCCTTTGGGTCAGTGTCCGTCCCCTCCTCCTCCTGGTGGACGTCCTTTGATCCCATCGACCTCATCGCCTTCCTCGGTTGGTCGTTGATAAGATCATTCCGCGCTCTCCTTAGAGCTGCGCCTCTGTGATCTTCTCCTTCTTTCCGCTATGGTCTCGCGGAGACTTGGACTGAGTCCCCACCGCGCTTATACGGTCAGTCTTCTCCTTACTGTCCACCTCACTCTCCTCCTTCTCAGCTATCGGTGCCCGATAAGCATCGTCTTGGTCTATGCCAGCCTCCTTGTGGATGGGCGGCACCTCTTTGAAATCATCTTTCATCCGTTTTAACGCCTCCTCAACGGATTCATCTTCCAATAAGAAGGGATCATACTTAATCAGCCTTCTTACATTCACAATTTGCACCTTCCCTCTACCCCTGATCTTGTAGTTCAGAGGTCCCGTCTGTTCCATAATCTGATAAGGTCCTTTCCAGTGAGTGAACAGCTTAGAGCTGACTCCTTTCGGGACCTGAGGATGATACAACAGTACAATATCCCCGACCTGGAATTTGATCTGATCCAAGTGCGCTTGTCGCACCCCTTCAGCGTCAGTCTTTCGGCGCTCCGCCTCTCTATGCGCCCTGACTATTTGTTCCGCCTCCATCTTCACTCTAAGTCTCATCCCAAACAACTCATCCGCATCCGCCCAAGTGTCTTTTGGGTAAGTCGGGATATCAGGCTCACGCCCATATACTAACTGATATGGCGAGATTGAGCTCTTCGAGCCTCCTAACGCCGTAGAGGGTAGACAGTTCATTGCAAACGCAAATGATGGTGCTGCCTCGACCCATGCTCTTTGATTCTCCTTCTTCGTGCAATACATCTTTAGCGAGGCTTTGAGGGGTCTGTGTACCCGCTCGATTTTCCCATTTGCTCGCGGGTTATAGGCAGTAACATATTGCCATTTCATCCCGTAATACTTAGATAGTTTGTCGATGACCTCGTTATTAAAGTCCGAGCCTCGATCAGAACATATCTTTCTTGGTACTCCGATCTGTGAGATGATCCTATCGATCAGCGCCTCGGCCGTCGTCTTGCCGGTAACGTCTTTGACAGGGATGATCCACACATAGTTGGTGGCTCTGTCAATAGCAGTGAGGAGGTATTTGTAACCATCCTTCGATTCTGGGAAAGGTCCCACATGATCAATGTGTATAAACTCAAACATCCCCGCATGAAGAGGAAATTCGCCAATCAGGCCGAAATTTGCCTTCAGTGGTGTTTTGTTTATCTTGCACGGGATGCATGCATCCACCGTCTGATCTATCTCCTCCTTCATCTTCTTCCACCAGAATCGCCTCGCTACGAACATGTGAGTTCGTTGTCGACCCGGATGCGCCAAAAGTGGGCAATTGTGGGCTGCGACAAATATAAATCGTCTCAGACTCTCCGGTACCCAAAGGGTCCATTTGTCCGGCTGTGACGCATAGCGACCGTGAAGGCCCTTGTACCACAGTAGACCATCTCTCCATCCCATCTCCTTCATCTGATCTTTGATCGCTTTCGTCATCTTCAGCTCATCCGGGTTCTGATATAACTGTATGAGTTCCTTAAACTCCGGATCTTGAGCCTGTTGTTGCCTCCATGCGGTAGGCGAGGCTATATGGATAGTACCATCTTCTAGCCGTATCCCGATTCTTTCCGGGTCATCGTCTAGGTCACTTCTCCGCTCTTGAGGAGGCTCCGCATAAACATCCTGCGTCTCCTCTTCCTCTCTTATGTTCGCCTTCGCATTCTCATATACCTCATAGGACCACTCAGCGTCCTCCTGGGTATGTAGCTCACAGCATATCCCGTGATCCGGGCCTTGTGGACTGTACCGTAGACCTGTGCGGTCATATCGGACTCCACTCGCCATCTCCATCGCCTCAATGTGGCTGACCTCATACACCTTGTCAGTGGACAAGTCTTCCATCTCCACCGTGGACACCAACGCCGATACTTCTGAGTTAAACTCTAGCCTAGAGAGGCTATCAGCGACCACATTTCGCTTTCCCGGTAGATGGACCATTGTAAAATCGAAACAAGACAAGAACGCTTGCCACCGCGCCAGCCGTCCAGTCTGTTCATGATTCATCAACCATAACAGGTTATGATGATCAGTTCTGACAGTAAATTGAGGTCCTCCCCACAAATACTCTCTGAGCCTCTTGAGGGCCCACACCACCGCTAACGCCTCTCTTTGCCTTGTGCAATAGTTTCTCTCCGCCGCACACAACTTCCTACTAATAAACATGATTGGGCGTAATTTCTTCTCCTCATCCTCTTGTTGTAATACAGCCCCAATCGCAAACTTAGATGCGTCTGTATCGACTACGAATTGTTTCGTAAAGTCGGGCATCGTTAACACCAGTCCTCCGTCTTTCGGGTCTTTGTAAATGAGATCTTTGAGCGCATGAAACGCTTGCAAAGCCTCTTCGCCCCACTTCTCAAAGTCTCCAAAATCTATCATTTTCTCCAACTTAGCCCGTGGTGCACCCCAATCGGGTATAAACTGGCTATAGTATTGCGCCATCGCAAGGAATGAGTGCAATTCAGTGCGGCTCTTTGGTATCGGTCGATTCATAATCTCCTCCCTCTTCTCTTTGGATATCGAGACTCGATTATGGGAGATCTCGTACCCTAAGTATGTCACACTCGTCTTGGCAAATTGACACTTCTTTAGATTGCACTTCAGGCCAAAAGCTCCGATGCGCCTGAATATATCGGACAAATGATCGATATGCTCCTCCATTGTGTTAGAGTATACGATAATGTCATCGATATAGCAAAATGCATATTCTCCCGCCTGCTGTCCCCGCCTTCTCATAAAGCCACCGTCAGACAAATCATCGTACTGACTGCTCAACATCTTCTGCATCGCCTTCTGGAAAGGTCCTGGGGCTTGCTTGAGGCCCATCGGAAGCACTTGCCATTGGTATATTACCATACCCACCACAAACGCCGTCAGCCATCTGGACTTTTCCTCCAGTGGTATCTGCCAGAAGCCATTCTTAAGGTCAATGACCGAATAGAATTTTGCATTCCGCAGTACTCTCCTTTCTTCTTCTAATGTCGGGAGAGGATTTCTCTCTTCCTCCAGCACCTTGTTAACACGAGCATAGTTAACTGTCAGGCGCCATTCTCCTCCTGGCTTCGGCACTATTCTCGGTTGTGAGACTATTGGAGATGTTGATCTCTCAATAAAGTCCTCATTGAGCAGCTGTCTTGCTAGCTCCTCCGCTATCTTCGCCTCATGTATACTCAAATTCGCCCTTCGTGGTGCCGGTGACGGCTCCGCACCCGGTATTTTGTACATAACCGCAGTGAAATCTTCAGGCTTGACACCACCTGCATGTGGAGGGTCAAAAATTTCCTTGTTCGCCTCTAATTTGGCTTTTAAAAGCTCCTTCTCCTTCTCCGTGCCTACTCCTTCTTCCAATATTTTCCGCGCCGCCTCTTGAAAATCTTCATCAGACATCTGCTTATGCTGCTTGAGGGGTTCTCTGTCCTCCTCCAAGCCTAAGTCCTCTTCCGAGACATCATCTAGGCCCGTTTTTTCATACGTGACCGTGTCCGGCTCATCATCTTTACCGAGCTCCACCAGCATGTCAATGAGTCTCGCGTATTGCAAAGGAGCTTTACGGGTGCAAAAACCATCAAAGCATGTGAATGCTTGCGGTATCAATTTCAACTTGTCGAGGTCTCTGAGCTTCCGCTTGTATGCACTGCTCTGCTCACGAGTTCCCATACGACAAGCCACCACTAGCTGTTGCTTGCGAGAGGGTACCGGTATAGGATGATCAATAAGCCGGTCCCTTACTTCCTGCGCCCATATCGCCTTCTCATTATATGGCAGGATAATAGTATACGGCTTGTTATTTTCGAATAAAGTCCGTAAGCATTTCTTCACTTCAGTTAGTGAACGGGGCCACGTCGGCTCGTCACCCCAGAAATCAGTAATACAACTTTTAATATTTCTGGTGGAGTATCCGGGATTCGCCCCGTTCTCCTTGGTACAAGCGCCTCCCTTTTTTCTTCTCCTACTTTCGCATGGAAACAGTATCCGTTAGTAATATGGACATCTGTTCCTACTCCTTCCGCGAATCTCGCCAACGACGGGCTTCTTTTTGCGACACATATAATCTCCTCCTTTCGCTTCTCGATTAAGTCATCAATAGACTTTTTGTCCCAATGGCATGTCGGAACTGTGACAGTGCACACTTGGGAGTCCCAATTGTCGGTCCAGGACAGCTCATCCGGTCTTACGACATGGGGGTGAACGTACACCTCAAGTGCCTCATGTGCGATGGCCATCTTTTTGTGATCCGTCGCTAGACTCAGCCCATAAGCCTCATAAGAGTCAGTAGCGTCAAAGGGATCAATATCGTTCTTTTCTCCTCTTTTTACTCCATATATCACTCGCCGTCCGGCGCAATCAATCACAGCCCCCCATCGTAGCAAATCGGTCATACGATAGTAATATTGACCCGTGGTAACCGGGGACGACATAAAGGTCCATGCGGTATACTCGTGCGGATTTTAATTTAAAGGTCAGTGTGATGATTCCCGTGATGACCGTCCGGCTACCCACTCCCTTCAGAGTGCCAATCAAATTTTTCATATTTCCGTCCACCCAGTCCCGGTATCGATTTAAAAACTTCCGGCCGACGATATTAATATTCGCCATCGTATCATTACCAATTTTTAATATTGTCTTCAATGTTTCACAATAAAGTTCCGTATAACACAGAGCATCGAGCCTGTGTATATTGACTGCGAGAACAAGAACTTTACGTTCCAAATTTTGGAGTCTTGTCTCTAAGTTTTTCAACTCCTCCTTCTTCTCCTCCTGCTTCACCTCATTAACATGGTTATTATTCTGCGGTATTGGTGCGTTTACTATGTGAGCGACATTGTCTTGTGGTACTTGAGTACACACATCGCCACCCGCCGCGATCGTAGACATTGAGTCTGTTTGTGGTTGTTTGCTTGGCCGAGGCGATACGTCTGCCATTGGCCTCCTTGCCTCCATCGCAAGTCTCGCCTTCCTATTTGCATCAGTTATCATTGGTAACCGTGATGTATGAACGGGTATGAGACTACCTTGGGGCTGCAGTCTCTGTGTACCCACATCTTTGTATTCAGATTGAGGAAGCGTTGGCCCATTCTGCACAACAGCATTAGAAAGCACTGTGACTTTAGAGTTAAACTTCACAGTCTTCTCCTTCCTCTTTTCTTCCCCCTCCAGTCATTCCACCACCTCGAAACGATTACCTTGAGTAGTGTCCGGGTGGGATGACGTATCGGTCTCCGAGGCAGTGTTGTAGGCCTGAGCTCGACCGAAATTCGGGTTGGAGCTTGCCCATGAGCCTTCTCCTCCTCTGGGTGGGGGGGCTGGAGCTCGAACAGCTCTCCCTCCATAAGGGGTATATCCCCGACCTCCTTCTCTTCCTCTCTGAGGGGTTCCCTGCCACCTCGAGGCTCCTCTCCATGTTCCTCCTCCTCGTCCTCCTCCTGCTCCTCCTCCTCGTCCTCCTGCTCCTGCTCCTGCTCCTGCTCCTCGTCCTCTTTGAGAGGCCTTTAAGTTCTTTTGTCTATCCCTTTCCTCCTTCTTCTCCTTCATCCTCTTCATGTAGGTAATGATTGCCTCTCGTAACTCCTCATCATCACACATATTGGCATACCAACCTTCGTTCGCAGCGGCAATCTGAAGCATGTGAAAAGGCCCGGTTCCTTGCCTTCCGTCCTGCTCAGAAAATTTGCCCTTGCTGTTGGGTTCTGCCTATCATGATTGAAAGAGCAGTCTCTGTTCTCCATCTGTGCCTTACACTGCAAGCCCGCGAACCACCTCCAACATGCGGTCTTCAGGTCTCTCTCTCTCTGTCTCTTCCAACCGGCAACTCTGTTTGTGTACGTGGCTTGTGCGCCAACAGGTACACCGCCTGCCTGTGCCGTATGTGCCTCCGTGAGCGAGTCCATGTTTGAGCATGCACTCATCACTTCTTGAAACAGTGCTGACGGAGCAACGCTTTGAACCGTATTTTCGAACACGTGTGTCTCGAGGAAGTTCTTGGACTTCACTGAGCTAAACGTCGAGCATTGTTGTATGAGCTGAGTAAGCTTACTCGGGTTAACTGTGTGTAACGCCGAGAAGAAATAGAGGATGATCGACTGGCGGCCATAGAATAGCCCATAGGAGGAAACTACCTCCGTAAGGGTCGCCGCCAAGCCAACAGCACTCCTCAAACTCATCGCCACTGTTTCAAAGATTTCAAATCCTATGAGAGTACCAGTGCAGAGATGCTGGTATCCATGAGATTGAAAATATGAAATGAGTGTGGCCACCGCCAGTTCACACTGAGCGTCTAGGCCTGTTGCATTGTTTCTCTAAATCTCCTCCTTCTTTCTCAAAAACTTGTACTGTGTCAGATCAAATCCCTCCGAGACTAGAGATTGGTCAAAAACAGTAACAAGGGCCTCGTATTCCTGCGTTTCGTCGCAAGGAAAAGCCTTCATGCATGCATTGATCGCTTTGAGCTTGCTCAAAAGCGAAGCATCAGAGTCTTTGTCTGAGCTCGTCTTGGCATATAGCATGAGACTTGCCACTCCTCCTTTTTTCCCCTTGAAGGCATTTATGATGTTCTGTCTGTCCCTCTTCTCCGTGTCTGTTGAAACAACATTTCATCCCTTTTGAGGATGCTGCATGATGTAGCATCAAAGATCAGAAAAGTCAGTTCAAAAGAATCTGTTTTAAGGATAGCAAAAACATCGTAATTATTAGTATCATTATTAGAAATATAACACAAGTATTGTTATGATTTATTAAAAAATAATAATACTATTATATTGAAAAAAAAATATTGTTTTAAAATGATACTCGATGATGTATCATCAAGTATCGGAATGATTCCTTAAAAAAAAATGTTTTTAAAATAATGAAAATATTATAGTAATTATTATTTTGTAGTCTTTTTCATTATTATTATTAGATATATAGTAAAATTATTGTTATGATTTAGTAAAAAAAAAGTTTTAATCATTCACAAAACATAATAGTAGCAAGTAACAGAGGAAAAATAGAAGAAAGAGAAAGCATAGCAGAGATAAAATCAAGAGAGAGAATCAAACAAATTTGTTTAAATAATTTGTTATTACAAGTAGAGTTTCATCGCTAACTACATTTATTGTTTTAAAAAATGCTAGATGATGTATCATCAAGTATCAGAATGATTGATTAAAATAATAAGTTTTTAAAATAATAAAAACATTGTAGTAATTATTATTTTGTAATAATTTTCATTATCATTATTAGATGTATAGTAAAATTATTATTATGATTTAGTAGAGAGTAACAGAGAAAAGATAGAAGAAATAAAACGTATAGCAGAGATAGAATTAAGATAAAGCATCAAACAAATTTGTTTAAATAATTTGTTATTACTAGTTACTAGAGTTAGGTGTCACCGCTAACCATATTTTTTTAAGCAATAGTGTATTGCTAATTGTGGCACCTCTAACCACATTCTTTTAAGCAATACATTGCTAGTCAGTGGCACCGCTCCCTGTTTGTGTATAGTGGCACCTGGAACCACAGTCAACAGTTACGGATTGTTGTTAAGGAGACGTACCAAATAGTGACGATTTTGTCGTCTTCACAAGCAATAGTGAAATGACTGAGGTGATCAACGAAAATCATTTGCAGTGTGGAGAGGTCGAGCAAGTTTCAGTAAATGAAAATTTACAACAGTTACGAATTCACTCAACTTGTATCAAATTGCGCAGCAAACGAATGACCCTGAAGACATGAAAAGGGTAAGGGATGCTTTCTCCTTTTCTTATAACATTCTCTCTGTCTCTCTCTTTACCTCTTTCTCTCTCTCTGTGTCTCTCTCTCTCTCTTTCTCTCTGACTGTCTGGCTGTCTGTCTGTCTTCTCACTCTCTCTCTCTCTCTCTCTCTCTCTCTCTCTCTCTTTCTTTCTCTCTCTCGTCTCTTCTCTCTTGCTTTCTCTCTGTTTCTCTCTGTCGTATCTCTCGAGCTCTGTCTGTCTGTCTCTCTCTCTCTCTTTCTCTCTCTCTCTCTCTCTCTCTCTCTCTCTCTCTCTCTCTCTCTCTCTTTCTCTTTCTCTCTTTCTCTTTCTACTACTATAGGTACCACTATAGCACAGTTATCTTTATATAAAATAAGGCTATTTTCATATAAATTCGTCTTACTATTAATTTCAATAAAAATATACATAATTTTATCCAAATTCAATATAAGCATTCTTAATCAATAAATAGTCCATATTTGAATTTCTCTCAAACTCTAAAAAAAAGATAACTCATCTATCTTTTGCCAAATCAACACGAAGAGACATCAAAACCCGTCTCTTGGTTTTTACTGCTGTGCTAGACTTAGTTATCTTTTTTTGAAAAAATGAAAGTCCTCTCCTGTTGAGTTTGATTAATTTCCATTTAAATATAATAAAAAATATATTATATATAATATAAATGGGAAGACATCCAACATATACTGCGGAGGAGGCAAGGGCAAAACACGCTGAACGTATGAGAGAGTATCAAAGAAGAAATAAAGAGAAATCACTTATGAGAGCAAAAGAATATTATCAAAAAAACAAGGCAGACATATTGAGAAAATCTAAAGAGAAAAGAGAAAAAACCAAGGCTGACCTTATTAGACTCCAGAATATCGTCGGGGGAAATTGAGACCTGAAAAAAAAAATTGAATTTCATATTAAAGATAAGATAATATTTTATATATATATATATTTTTATATAAAATAAAAATATTTTTTGGAAAAAATATATTCCAATCAATATATGGCGAACACCATCGACTATGGCGGACACACATGGAACTTGGACAAGTTGGCGGAAGCAAAAATAACATATCAGATAAGGCAAAACAAGTTATATGTTAAATAGCCGAACGGAACTAGGTTTTATGACATAACAACGACAAGGGGAGCACTATCTGACCCTGAAAGATTTTATTCTGAACCTGAGCGAAAACAAAGGGAACGAAAATATGTTGAGCCACAAGTAATAGAGTTCAATGGATATAAACTAATTAGAAAAGACACTGAACACAAACTACCTGTGGGTCAATCTGTATATACAATTAAGTTAAGTAAATCAATGACGCAAAAAGTGAAAAAGTTTCCATTAGAGGGTATTATTGGTATGATAGGATCCATAATTGAAGACTTTAAAACACTTTACAAAGACAATGACTTAATACAAATACGTATTAGTGCTATTCCTTCAACTTGGAATGTTCAAAACCAAAAATTAATAAAAGTAAAAGATTTCAATTTAGAAGATATACTGACTAGATTAGAATCTATACTGCAATCAAACGACGAAAACTATATGGACGAAGAAGGAGCAACTATGGAATTGATTGATTTCAATTTTGTGGGCGTGAGAATGCCTGAAGGAGGAGCAAGATTGAAAGCAATAACTGAAACAGACATGTATAAAAAGAAAGGTGTAATACGAATAAACAATGACGACAACATATGTTTGGGAAGTGCAATAGTTGTAGCAAAGGCAAAAATAGAAAAGCATCCAAAGTATTCACAAATCAAGGATGGACGCAGAATTCAAGATGAACTAGCAAACAAACTGCACGAGGAGGCTGGTGTCATGAAAGATTTGTGCGGGCTTTCTGAAATTAGTGAGTTTGCTAAGCACATTGACTACAACATTGTTATTGTTGAATATCCAGACAAAATAGTTTATAAGACTGAGATGAAGGACAAAAGGAACATATACATACTAAAAACAATGAACCATTACGACACCATAACAAGCATGAAAGCATTCTTATCAAAACGAAACTTTTGCGAGAAATGTATGAGGGGGTACGAACATAATCACGCATGTGAATTCAAATGTAATATATGTCTAACCGATGGATGTAAAGGATATGACAATATTTCAAAATGGAAAATGTGCAATGAGTGTAATAGAAAGTTTCCGAATGATGAATGTTTCAATAATCATAAACAAAATAAGTTATGCGACACAAAGAAAAAATGTATCACTTGTGCTAAGACTTACAAAGGAGAACATAAATGTGGATATGAAAAATGTAGGAACTGCAAAGAACTACAACCTCTATCACACCAATGTGAGTTAAAGAAAAAAGTGATACCATCAACCAAATACATATTCTTTGATTTTGAAGCAAATCAAGAGACAGGAACACATATTATCAATCATTCTGAAAGTCAATATTTCGACGACAGCACACCAATCATACATAAAAACATTGAACAATTCTGTGAGTGGTCATTGGGTGTAAAACATAAGGGTTATACATTCATAGCACATAATGCACGGGGATATGATTGTCAATTTGTATTGAAATGGTTGATTGAAAAAGGAATAACTCCATTTGTGATATATGAAGGTGGTAAAATAATGATGATGTCTATTGGTAATGGGAAAGAACAGATTAGATTTATAGATAGTTTATCATTTCTAACTATGCCTCTATCTGACTTTCCTGACACATTTGGACTTACTGAATTGAAAAAAGGATACTTTCCTCACTTCTTTAATAAAACAGACAATCAAACATACATTGGCAAAATACCAGACATGGACGATTACGGATATAACTCATTCTCAAAGAATAAAAGAGATGATTTCATAAAATGGTATGGGGAGCAAAAAGACAAAGTATTTGATTTCAATAAAGAAATGATTGAATATTGTCATAGTGATGTAGATATACTAAGACGGGGGTGTATTGAGTTTAGGGAACAATTTATGGAGTTCGGAATTGATCCATTTCAATACACAACTATTGCCTCTACATGTATGGCACTATTCAAAGCAAACTACATGCCTGAGGACAGCATAGCAGTTATACCGACAAACAGAACAGACAAAGCAAAAACAAGTCGTATGTGTGTGGAGTGGTTAGCATACAGAGAAAAAAAGGACAATGCTAAAATTCAACATGGTCTAAATGGTAAAGAAAAAATACTAAACTTACCCAAAGGTGTGAAAGCCTACTTAGACGGATATGACGAAAAGACAAAAACGGCATATGAGTTCCATGGTTGTTATTGGCATGGGTGTCCTGAGTGTTTCAATGGAAATGAACTAAACAGAGAAAGGTCTGTGAATAAAACATTTGGACAACTATACAAAGAAACTAAACTACGCGAAACTTTAATCAAGCAACATCCGGAAGTTAGTCAATTAATAACAATATGGGGGTGTCAATGGAACAGAATACGAACAAAGGAAGAATTCAAAGGAGAAATAGAAGAGACATTAATTGAGCAAGAAGCAATCAATCCACGACATGCGATGTTTGGTGGAAGGACGAATGCTCTATCTCTATACTGGAAATCTATGAGTGAATATCAGTATGCAAAGTATATAGATGTGTGCTCTCTCTATCCGACTGTCATGTACTATGACCCCTATCCTGTGAAACATCACCAAACAATTAGAGGAAAAGATGCCTATGATATGTTGAATAATAAAACAGCATTTGGTGTAGCAAAAATAAAAATACTTCCGCCTAGAGGACTAATTCATCCTGTTCTACCATGTCAAGATAGAGGAAAGATGATGTATTATCTATGTAATAAATGTGGAAAGGAAGGATTACAAGACAAATGCCAACACACAGACGAAGAGAGAACACTTACAGGCACATGGGCAACACCACTTATTTACAAAGCCATACAAAAAGGCTACAGACTTATGAGTTATGGCATTGGAATGAACAGACACTATTCAAAGAATACATTAAGACCTTTCTAAGAGTGAAACAGGAATCAAGTGGCTATCCATCAAATGTCATTACAGAAGAAGACAAAGACAATTACATTAAGGACTTGAATGAAAATGAAAATCAAATTGGACAAAAGCAAGATTGAAAAGAATGAAGGAAGAAGGGCAGTAGCGAAACTATGTCTTAACTCACTATGGGGAAAATTTGGACAACAAAGCAACAAGACACAAACAAAAATCATAAGGAGTGAAGCCGAACTATTCAAAATACTAAATGACAAGAAGATAAATGAAGTATCTATCAATATGATAAACAAAGAATGCCTAGAACTATCTTACAACCTACACCCTGAAAAAGTATCTGACCCCTACAATACAAATATCTGTGTAGCACTATTTACAACAGCACATGCGCAAATGAGATTGTATGATATGATGGACAGATTAGGTAATAGAGTGTTATATCACGACACAGACAGCGTAATTTATTCCGTAGATGAGAAAGAAGGACAGACAACAATACCGACTGGTGATTTATTGGGACAATGGACAGACGAATGGATAGACAAAAAGACGAAGGTAAGCAGAAAGATAACCACATTTATTGGAGCAGGACCTAAATCATACGGCTACATACTAAATGATGGAACAACCAAAATGAAATTAAAAGGATTTTCAATGAATTACGAGACTTGTAAAAAATTGAACTTGGTTAATATGTTTAGTATCATAAGCAATGGATTGAAAGTACAAGACACTGAACTATCTAAAAAGGCATATGAAGAATTAGAAGACCTACTAGAAACAAAAGGAGAAAAGTGTATAGCAAAGAATGTAGCAGAGGCTGGAAATGTAATCATACATACCAACAGCAAAATAACAAGAAACAAAAAGACAAAAACAATTACGTCAGAGCATTTACAAAAGATATTTTCATTTACTTACACTAAAAGAGTAATTCAACCTCTAAAAGAAAACCAGATCACGACATTACCATACGGATACTAAGCAAAAAAAAGAAGAAAAAAAAGGAATTTACAAAAAAAGCAAAAAAAAAAAAAGGATGGAAGGAATGGCTCAAGAGTTGAACCGCCGACAATGACAAACAACACCACCAACTTACTAATTACACCACCCATCACCATGCCACGAGAAGGAAGAAAAATAAATTTTTTGTGTAGTGCTTGCTTCGGTTGCGTTTTTTTCTCCTCAGTCAAAGCGCAATGTTATCAAATGGTTTTTTTTTGCGCAAAGTGATCTGAGAACCAAAGAATTCTTGGATCCCCGAGCACTTTTCTGTCTCGCAGTTCTTCTTGAAGAGATGAGCAACTTTGTTGATGATGAAGCCAAAGAGGATAATGAAATTTCTAGCGAAGTGAGTTTGAAATAGAAAGAGAAGAAAATAATTGGATTGATTATTATTCTGACAAGACAAATAAGACAACAAAAAAGGACAAAATATTTTTGGAAACTAAGAAAAAAAACTTGTCCAAAAAAATAAGATTATTGAAACAAGAACTTTGCGATGTTGAATCAAGACTGGAAGCAGTTTATGAGAGAGATGAGGAACTAAAACAAGACAAAAGACGAATTGAAGAGGAGAGAAAAGTTAAGAGACAGAGACTTGGAAAGGAAAAAGAGACTAATAAAGAAATAGCATTTTTGGAAAAGTGGTTAGAAAAAAATAAATTTCCAATGTCTCGCCAAGAGGAAAATTTCGCACGTAATTTAATTGAAAAAGGTGATACATTTGATGAAGTGATAGTTAAATATAAATTGTATGTTAATGAATTGAGAGCCCGAGTGGCGTAAAAAAAATAGTTGTGTGATCTGTGCTGTCTGCCTACCTGCCCACTTATCATCAATGAACATGACACACATTTCACAACAACATAAAAAGCACACTTATTACTAGGCAACAAAATTATTTATTTACGAAAAAAAAAAACGGCTTCAAGGCACTGCCCACACATGTTTTTTTGTGCTTTTTGGTGTGTGGCAGGTACAATGCCGCCAAAGAAGAAGTCTCCTTCCAAACCGACTGCTGAGGAGCCCACTGAGGAGACAACTGAGGTTGTTGCTGAGGTTGTTGCTGAGGTTCCTGCTGAAGTTCCAACCACCCCTGACGCCAAGCATCCGTCTCACGAAGACCCTGTGGCTCAGGCTGAGGTTGAGAGTAAAGCAAAAAATGTGAGTCCTTTTGATAAGATGGGTGGAGCAAAGGTGAGGGATAGGGAGGAGGTAAAGTATTGGGATGAGAAAAAAGTTTTGGTCAAGATTGCCAACAAGTACGACGAGCCTGATAATGTGTTTGAGTATAATGTTCCGGATTGCAAAGAAGGAATTTTGATGGCGAGCCCGGGGAAAGAAGATACTTATCATGTTCGGAGACGACGGGGTGATAAGGTTTTCAAATCATGGTCGGCTTTGAAGGGCTACTACATTCATGAGAAGCGTCCGTTCTACACTAAGGCGTCTCAATATCATTCCAATATTTCCATGCCTAAACCCAAAAAGAAGTGAGACTACAAGTCCATTATTTCTTTTTTCTTCCTTAATCTGGAAGAAGTTCTAATGTTGGCGGAGTCTATCTCCTCTCTTTTAAGTAAATGCTTTGTTTGCTTTTCTTTAGTTAGTTGTTTCAGTTCTTTATTAATATCTTTCTCTTCCGGATCGTCGGTAGCGTCAGTCTTTAATAAATGTCTAGGTGGTACAACATCATCATTTGTTAATACAATCCGATATCCATTACGGGCTTTGACGGTGTAGATTTGCTTGCTCCATGTCTTTCCTCCCTTTTCTAAAATATGTTTCTTGTTTAACTTTCTAACTCTGTCTCCTTCTTTGAAACTAAATAAATATTTATCAACATATCTATGTTGTTGGCTAATATCATATCCTTTAAATACATCAATTGGCGCCGCCTTAATCGCTGAATGTTCTTTCTTGTTATAATAATAAACAACATCTTCAATATAACTTATCCAATCAAAATTACGATTAAAAGCCTATAATATGTGTAATCTTTCTCTAAGTGTTCTAACAAATCTATCAACAATACCTAACGAATTATGATCGCCTACTTCAACCATAAATTGTTCAATTCCATTATTTCT
>WBZZ01005825.1:200000-217500 GCA_019918135.1 Paulinella micropora | reverse complement strand
AAAAGAAGAAGAAAAAGAAGAAGAAAAAGAAGAAGAAGAAGAAGAAGAAGAAGACCAGTCTTGCCAGGACTTGCCCGAAATGAATGTGAAGACGGACGTCGCCCACACACGAATCTTGCCGTTCCCAACCGGCGGTAACTTATGACCCGGGTTGTCAGGATCCATATCCTGCTCACTCATCTCCTCACTCTTCTCCTCCTCATCCTCCTCCTCCTCCTCCTCCTTCTTCTTCTTCTTGAAGTTCGTCTCCTTCTTCTCTTCTTCCTCCTTCTTCTTCTTCGTCTTCTTCTCCTTCTCCTTCTGCTCTTCCTCCTCTTTCTCCTTCTTTTTCTTCTTCTCTTCCTCCTCCTTCTCTTTCCCCTTCTTCTTTTCTTCCTCCTTCTCTTTCTCCTCCTCCTCCTCCTTCTTCTTCTTCTTCCTCATCTCCTTATTCTCTTCTTTCTCCTTCTTCTTCTTCGTCTTCTTCTCCTTCTCCTTCTTCTCTTCCTCCTCTTTCTCCTTTTTCTTCTTCTCTTCCTCCTCCTTCTCTTTCCCCTTCTTCTTCTTTTCTTCCTCCTCCTTCTCTTTCTCCTCCTCCTCCTCCTCCTCCTTCTTCTTCTTCTTCTTCTTCATCTCCTTATTCTCTTCTTTCTTCTTCGTCTTCTTCGTCTTCTTCGTCTTCTTCTCCTTCTCCTTCTTCTCTTCCTCCACTTTCTCCTTCTTTTTCTTCTTCTCTTCCTCCTCCTTCTCTTTCCCCTTCTTCTTTTCTTCCTCCTCCTTCTTTTTCTCCTTCTCTTTCTCCTTCTCTTTCTTCTTATTCTTCTCCTTCTTCTTCTTCTCTTCCTCCTCCTCCTTCTTCTTCTTCTTCTCTTCCTCCTTCTTCTTTTCTTCTTCCTCCTTTTTCGTCTTCTTCTCTTCCTCCTCATTCTTCTCCTTCTTCTTCTCCTCCCCCTCCTCCTTCTTCTTTCTTGAGGGATCATCAGGTCTCAAAAACGCTGTCTGCCTCTTATGTCTTTTGTGTGGGGGACCTGCTTCCTCGCCCAAGCCGTCGTCCCATTTCGTGGCTTTATCCTTCATTAGCATTCCTTGTTGATTCCACGAGTAGCAGAAGCCGCGGACCAACGTATCGAGGTCGCCTTTGCCCTGCATGTTACACATGGATAAAAAAAATAAACAGGCAAGCACACAATCTTAGTATAGTATTACCAGATCATGCTTGCGAAAGACGTCGTCGGGAATCTCCACATTTTCGAAGGGCTCCACGTCTGGGGATCCGTTGATAGTAAGGAAGATTTCATCTCGCGAATTTTTTCGAATAGTTTGTAAGGTCTTGGCAACGAGCTTGCTAAAACTCTTCTTGGGCATCAGAGCTAATCCTACATTCAAACATCTTGTGACTTTGCAGAATGCGAAATGAGTTGCCTTCCAAGGCGCCAAGATTTGAGTTGGTTCGTGACGCGGTGGGTGGTGGAAGCTAAAAAATCAGGTCCTAGCGATTGGAAAAAGGCTGGAGGGTAGGTGTAAAGTTTGTGCAGACTTTTTATTAAGAGAAATCATTTTGAGAAGATATAACATCATTCCCGCCTATTCCATAGACCAGATTAGGCGGGAATGAATTTCTTTTTTTTACATACTAAATTGTCTGCGGAGAAAACTCTGCACAAACTTTTGTCAACACCGACCTCCATGGTTTTTGAAATTCCTCTCTTCCTCCTCACAACTCAAGCGATACCTTGTAAAAAACTACAGCCAAATGTTTGTTAAAGCCATAAATATCAGTTCCTAATAGTTCGCAACCCAACTGAACCTATTTGCCACAAGCCAGCAGTTCGATAAAACTTCGTTTTTGAATTGACTTTTTACAAAAGTTTGTGCAGAGTTTGTATTAAGAGGAAAGTATTTTGAGAAGACGTAACAGCATTCCCGCCTATTCCATAGACCAGATTAGGCGGGAATGCATTTCTTTTTTTACATACTAAATTGTCTGCGGAGAAAACTCTGCACAAACTTTTGTCAACACCGACCTCCATGATTTTTGAAATTCCTCTCTTCCTCCTCACAACTCAAGCGATACCTTGCAAAAAGCTACAGCCAAATGTTTGTTAAAGCCATAAATATCAGTTCCTAATATTTCACAACCCAACTGAATCTATTTGCCACAAGCCAGCAGTTCGATAAAACTTCGTTTATGAAATGATTTTTACAAAAGTTTGTGCAGAGTTTGTATTAAGAGGAAAGTATTTTGAGAAGATGTAACAGCATTCCCGCCTATTCCATACACCAGATTAGGCGGGAATGCATTTCTTTTTTTACGTACAAAATGGTCTGTGGGGAAAACTCTGCACAAACTTTTGTCGACACCTAAATTCATGTGTAGATGTTGTTGTTCAGTTATCTCTTTCTTTCTTTCTTTCTTTTCTTTCTTTCTTTCTTTCTTTTTTCTCTCTTTCCTTTCTTTCTTTCTTTCTTTCTTTTTTCTTTCTTTTTCTTTCTTTCTTGCTTCTTTCCTAAGGCTTTTGTACTTCCTCCTCCTCCTTTTCCTCCTCCTCCTTTTCCTCCTCCTCCTCCTCCTCCTCCTTCTTCTTCTTCTTCTTCTTCTTCTTCTTCTTCTTCTTCTTCTTCTTCTTCTTCTTCTAAGAATCTTTTTCTTCTTCTTCTTCTTCTTTCTCTTCTTCTCGTCTTTCTTCTTCTTCTTCTGCACCGGTAGACAGAGCAAAACTGCGGCACTTCACGTGGGCGGTGATGCAAAGTCCTCCGTGTTGTTAAGCTTCTTCTTCTTCTTCTTCTTCTTCTTCTTCTTCTTCTTCTTCTTCTTCTTCTTCTTCTTCTTCTTCTTCTTCTTCTTCTTCTTTCTTTCTTTCTTTCTTTCTTTCTTGTTGTTGTTGTTGTTGTTGTTGTTGCTGTTGAGAGAGAGAAACGCACAAACATTCATGTGTGCATGTCTAGGCATATGCATGCTGAGGGCTTCCAAAGCGCCGATTTACGTGGCCCACCGCGATGGTGGCTACGGAGTTTTTGCCGGTAGATACCTTCCTCCTTCCTTCCAGCTGGGCTCCTGGAAGCGGGAGGACGTGCTCTGAATCTTGATCGTAGTACTGCTTTTTCAGAGCATTTTACGATGAAAATTGGGAACTTCCTTCAAACCGGCATGCACCCCATTCAGTTTATTTCCCCTTCAAGCAGAAATGCTTTGCATCTCATAAATTCTTCAGCGAAAGGATTCAACCCTGAGAAGGATACTGCCCAACCAAACGTGAAGGTAAATTTAATTTACTAACTAGTACAGTCGCCATACATAAAAAATTACTGCAATGTAAAGTTGTATATCTAAATGCACATGCATACAATATACATCATACATACATCAATGTTAGTATTACGTGCATTTTTTTTCCAGATCAGCAAGGGACTCCAATCGTGACGGTGAGCACTGGAATGAGCAAAGGTGAAGAGATTTTGCTCAATTATGCGCCGAATCCAGGTTTAACCATCACTACGCTACCGAGCGATGCATACCCGGTCTGGCTGAAACAAGCTGCCAAGCAACGCGCTAAAATTCCAGTATTTTGGTACGAGACTGACAACGGCCCTGTGTGTTTCATCGTTCCTGAGCAAGAGCATCCAATTCCTTTGAAATCAGTTTCATTGAAGCACGAAGAGAAGCTTGCGATTTTAACCTCAGTTAGTAGTATTACTTCTGATGCAACTTCGCAGCCGGTGTCAAGATCTTCATCTATGACGACGGAGCAGAAAATGAAGCTTCTCAACAGCGTTACTTCTGTTTCAGAAAGTCAGGATACTCTTCTGCGAAGGGAGAGCTCTAACGTTACAGTTGTGCTGGAAAAATCAAGCTCTCGTAGTAAGAAGGTAATAAATAAATGAAATCAATCACTAGGCAGCTTCTGCTTTATAGGTAGTTGGTTTTGACATCGATGCTGACGTGGACCAGAGGGCGGAGCCACAGAGTATTCCGGTCAAGCTCAAAGATAGCAGCGCGAGACTATATGCTCCTACCTGCTCTCTGGTAATTCTATTTTTCTTTTGATTGCTTGCGGAAGTTGGTAGTCATTCTGGTTTGTTTAGAGCGTCGACGAAGATGATTCGGATACTGATTCGCAGTGCTACCATGAACCTACCGATCCTACCGATCCTAGATGGCTCCCCCCTCTGATCCACGAAGAATATGCGGGTGCGGAATCCAGTATTCTGTGCGACTACGACAAGCTGATGGAATCAAATGAGCTGGTGTGTGACCTGATGAAATTGTCACCACTTCCTCTACAACGACCACGCAAGAATCCCACTCGGCCCTACAACATCAAAAGCCGCACCAAAGGATACGTGAGGTTGCAGAGACCGCAAGCGCTCAAGAAATTGTTGGGGATGACCTTCGCAGACCTGAATAGAGAAGTCAAGTCTGTTTGCTGTCAGAAGTGGAAGTGTTACGCATTCATCGACACGCGTGATGTGCTACACACACGAGCGAAGAATGCATCGTCTTCACTAAGTGAGCTTTACACTTGGACAGCTGCTCAGCTTGAATCCTTTCAAACTAAAACTGGCTCGTTTCAATACATGTATCAAACGGAGCCGGTCTGCAGAACAGCTTGGCAGCGCATCCACGGCGTCAGCAACAGAGTTTTATCTCGCGCACACAAGCTTCTTACCAACAACATGAAGGTCTTTGCCAGAAAGTCAACAGCAGTTCCTGACACGGAAGATCTGGTTACGGTTTTGCTTTGTGAAAAATTCACAGACAGTCATCCCGAGATATGCAGTGACGGCATATGGAGGCTACAAGAAATGGCTGAGGACGCCGGAGTGCAAAAGTATGTTCGGGACAACTGGCAAGAAGTGTGTCTACGGTTTGGTCACTCTAAGCGAGTTAATCCTGATAATCCTCCAACAGACAATACAATCAACAAGGTTTGGCGAGCAGATTTTCCGAACATCAAGTTTGTACGAGGTAATATGCATATAAGTATATAATGACATTTGAACTTGTGTTATTTCATTGAACCTATATTCAATTCCCGTTTTTTTCAAGCTCAAGATAATATATATATGTTGCAAAGTTGACTGTTCGATGAGAAAGAATCGCTAGCCTTCAATATTACTCACTACATCCTTGTGCTGCAGCGGGAGACTTTGCAAAATGTGATATCTGCACGGATCTTGCGGCTCAGCATTCCCAAGGTTTCAAGAGTGAAGCGGATGTTCAGGCTTGGCGCCGCCGTAGCCGCCTTCACCACAAAATTCACAGGACCTGCCGCGTGGCGAGCATGCAACGCAAGAAGGCTGCGCCAGAAGACTTCCATGCTACTGTTATATCTGCAGACATGAAGCCGCCTGTGAGGATTCCATCTTGCCGCCGTGCTGCTAAAGATTTCAAAGGCAAAATGGTTTTTCGCCTTTGCGTCGGTATCAACACTTGTTTCACTACCGATACTAACTTCATTTTCACGTACCTGGAAGGCGCAGTGGAGCATGGTGTGAACAGCAATATTACTATGCTTGCATCACTTTTGCATTGGGAGCTTTGGCATCCTCGTACTATGCCAGCATGGAAATTATTTCTGGAATGGGACGGCGCCGGGGATAACACTGCGTGGGCTATGCTAGGCTTCATCGGGCTTAATGTTGTGGACCGCGGTATCCGTTGGCAAGCAGAGTCTCATCGCAAGCCTCCTGGGCACGGCCATGACGGGAATGATCAGCAGTTCAGAGTGATGGATATTGGGTGGAAGAGCACCTTCCTTACAACTAACATCGCTCAAGCTTTGTTGAAACTTATCCTTGCCTTCAAGCAAAAAAGATGGCAATTCGTGTTGGTTGTTCTTGCTTGCAATTACGACTGGATGACTCATTTCAGTCCATGCATGAATAAGAGCTTCAAGCATTACAGCAAGCCTCTGGCCTGGCGCATCACCAAGAATGAGGATCCTGACGAGTTACCGACTGCGGAGTTCAAGACGATGGGAGACGCACAGGAGGAATTTCATGGAGAGAAGGATAATCCCCTAGGAGCACCAGTTAAACTGTTCATTCAGCGCCCCGGTACCGTATTATATAAATTTCTCCTCCCCCCCCCCCCACGTGCATGTGTTGTATGTATTGCAATACCGGTGCGTTGGATGTATTGCAGCGACTAATCTGCCTCGCAAGCTTCCTGTGGGCTACTTCGTCAACCCACGTTTGAAAAAGGATATTCGTTCTTTGGGCAAGTACCTAGGGCCGGACGAGCGGGCACATGTGGAGGAGATGTTGGCGGCGGGAAACCTGACAAGAGTGGAAGTTGATGGCAAATACTTCGACGGTGGTCTGCCCGGACGCCCTGCTCATATGTCATATGTTGATGCGAAGGGAAAGGAATGGAGAGTCGAGTTCCGACTTATCGATGAGCTGCCGATGAACTGGATGGAGTTGCCTCCTAACCGCAAAGAAAAAATAAACGCTCTTACCCATTTGACACCTGATGAGCTTCTTTCTTTGCCACGTACATATTTTGTCAACGATGGACGGCCTCCAGCTCACCCGCGATGGCGTGGTGCAAGGGAGCTGACTGAGGAAGAAAAGAAGGAGCAGGATTTGGCTTTTGCAAATGTCTCTCATCCGTGGCGCAAAATTTTCACTTTGCTTACATCGTCTCAAGACAAGCAAGCATTTGCATCCAGCCAAATGGTAGTCAAGGAGCTAAAGGACTGGCTTCGAATGCACGGTGTTCCAACGCAAGACGGCGACCGGAAACAGTTAAAAAAGGCGCAGCTGGTTGACCAAGCATGGAATCATTTTCAAAGCTGTGACTGTGGGTTAGAGGAAGAAGTGGATGCCAAACTAGCTGGTGCTGCAGAACCCGAACCCGCGCTATCTGGGAACTCTTCTTCTAGCTCAGAGGAAGAAGTCAACGGTATTTCATGCTATATCTGCAATACGTTTTGCAAAAACTAGTCGCATTGTGTTATTATTTACAGTAGGTGAACAGGATGACTCAGACTCAACTTTCAGTGTGCCTCGTAGACGAGTACGCCAACCAAGCCGTCAGCGCGGACGTCGCCGCGCGCGTCGAGCAGCAGGTGGACGCGGACGCAAGCGCGCGCGAAATTCAGCTGATTCCAAGCAGGCGCTGCCATCTCAACGCAGGGGCAATCAGGTGCAAGGTGCAAACCAGCCAGGCCCGAATCCGTGGGACTGCCCCTGCTGTTCTTGCCATAACGCTGAAGGTGGAGACAAGTGTCAGTTATGTGAGTGGCCTGCAGATGTTGATAGCTCTGATAGCTCTGACGACGACGACCCATTGATGTCGCCTCGCAAGTAAGCAAGGAAATACTGCAACCCTTGCACGCACAAAGGTCCTGATGTAGTCATTTTATATTGGTAACATTACAAGCATATGTTATCATGGTTATTTCTTAATATGTAAGAGATTTTGCGCGTTGTGACTTTTTTTTCTTTTGCAGGTGCACGCGCTACGATTTTCTATCGTTGCAACCGAAAATTAGAAATTTTTTTGCTTGATGTAACCTTCGCATCACACAAACCCTCCCCCCCCCCCCCCAACGTGAATCCCCCTCCCACAGCGGGCGGCAGGACATTTTTAAAGGTGAAAGCAGCTCATAATGTAGGAAAATACTAAAAACAAATAAAACAAAACAATCAAAGCAAGGTGTGCATGGTTGTCGCTTGTTTCCAGCATGGTCTTGCCGTCGCCGGCATGAAAAAAAAGTAGAAAAATTATAGTGTCAGACCGGTTTCGGTCCACCTCCGGAGGTGAAGTCCAAGTGGTTGACTATTAATAAAAACATGTTTTAATATCATTTTAGTATGTTATGTAACTAAATACTGAATTCCCATTCATTTGCACAAGTTTTCTGAAAGTTCCTAAAAGTCTTGAAAAATTTCGGAAAAAGTGATACCCCCACCTTTGACGAATGGTTAGTTATAGCAGGAAATAAAAAATTTATATCAACTTTGGAAGTAAGTGGTTCGTCCAACCCTACAACTTTTGATGGTATTGGTATAGCCTTTGATACAAAAATAGGAATGATTGCCGCACAAAAAACAGCAACAGCGACTTGGTATCCGATACAAATAACGGGTTCGTAATGTAGAGTTATATTCTTGTGATAATGTAATAGCGACCGCATCTGGCACTACACTATCTTTGAATAACAACAAAATAACAAACTTAGCCACACCATCAGCAACAACGGACGGAGCAAACAAAAGTTATGTGGATACATTAGACGGGCAAAATGTGAAACTAACAGGAAACCAAACCATAGCAGGAATTAAGACATATAGCAGTGGTGTTGAAATAACGGGAAATTCAATCAATTCAACAACAAAGGGCACATTTATCGTTTTCAATTCTACCAGTAATATCGGGTCAATTGCTAGTTTGGATATGAAAACTGCAGCATATTACAACTTTGAAATTTCTGCGAAAAAAATAAGTTTTATTATTGATGGGGTAATCGTCGGTTGGGTAAATGCTTCGGGGTTAGATTGTAATAGTAGCAAAATAGCCAACCTTGGAACTCCGACATTAGCGACCGATGGCGCGACAAAAGGGTATGCGGACACATTGGACGGGCAAAATGTAAAACTAACAACAGACCAAACCATAACAGGAAGTAAAACATTTAATGGGGCGAGCACTACGATAAAATATCTAACTTTAACGAACAATGCTGATTTTAATAATCAAACTATCACTAATGGAGGAAATATAACATATAATGGGGCGAGGATATTAAACCAAAATGGAGGAGATATATTCTTTTCACAGACATCGGGAGATTACCAATATTTCTTATTTACTCTAAATACCGCTACAAGTGGAACCGCGAACCAACGAGGTTATGTATTTACGAATGTAGCATCTGATGTAAAAGGGGCGGGACTTTATATTTCAAAACTTTTGGATAATAAAAGTGCTTCGTCTGACATTGTCCGTAAACAATGCTGGCGGTATGCGGTTTTATGGTGCTTTGGATATGAACTCAAACAGCATAACAAATGGCGGAACAATAACAGGAACTACAATTAATTCAACCGCGGGTATATCAACAACAACATTAACCGCGAGCGGATTATTAACAGCGACAGGAGGTTCTAGCATAGTTATACAAGGAAATACTAATGGAGGTAATACGAGAGGAATATTTTTGTGGGACACTGGCAACACCAGTTATGGCATTTATATGGCTTCAAATGGGGGAGCCACAAACACCAGAAGTCTAGCAGGAGGGTCTGCGGTTGCAGGCAATGATTTCACTTCTTTTGCCGTTAGATTTAGGGTAAGTAATGCTTCAACCGACGGATTTATATGGGAGAACTCGTCCGAACAATTATTAATGTCATTGAACGGGGCAAACGGGACTTTATGGACGAAAGGATTAATAACGGCTAGTGCGGGGATATCAACTACAACATTAACAACGAGCGACAAAATAACAACAGCATCAGGCAAACCGATAATCATAGGCAACTCAACGAAAGGAGTGGGAGCGTCAGGTGGTTTAGAAATATACGGGACGGCTTCAAATATTGCAGGGGCACACTTACAAGCAATAACAACGGCGGATGCTTATCCAACATTTCAATTATTGAATTGGGCACACGACAATGTCAATTTAAATTTTGATGCTTATTTTGACGGCACGAACTGGAAATCAAGCCACAGCGGTTCAAACTTTCTAATTCAAAAAGGTGGCAAACTCGCTTTTTATTATAA
This sequence comes from Paulinella micropora, assembly GCA_019918135.1. Classification (NCBI taxonomy): domain Eukaryota; phylum Cercozoa; class Imbricatea; order Euglyphida; family Paulinellidae; genus Paulinella; species Paulinella micropora. Next base: position 207,785 of record WBZZ01005825.1, on the reverse strand, counting down.
TTCAGGAACGACGGTGGGAAACAATATATCTTACACTGAGGCGATGAACATTAATACGTCGGGAGATTTAAGCATCACAACAGCATCCAGCGGATTTTTAACATTAAGAAAAAGACCAAGTCTTACCTACGACCCACAAATATATATGAAATCAGGAGGATATTCAAATTATGGAGTGGTTTGTGCTTCAACTGGCATACTTCATGCTTGGACTACTTCAAACTCTACGGGTGAGCCGTCAGGCAGTTATAATTATATTCCGCTTAATGGTGCTTGGACAAACTCATCGGACAGGAGATTAAAATCAGATATTAAAACATTAGACTGCGGGAATTGTTGTGAGAAACTAATGAAAATAAATTGTTGTTCATATTATTTGAAATCAGACGAGAAGAAAGAAAAAAAGAACCACGGATTCATTGCGGATGAGGTAAAAAAGATTTTTCCAGAATTTGTATCTGAAAGTGGAATGAAAGCAGAGGATGGAGAAGGCTACCTTGAAGGCATAACATATACAAGTTTTATACCGATATTAGTCAGTGCTTTTCAACACATGGAGGAAAAGGTAGTTAATTTAGAAAAACAAAATAATAATCTCATGAATATACTACAAGACCAAGCAAATCAATTAGCAGAAATCAGAGTTTCCGTTATTGATAATATCAAATAATACAACTAGACTTCACAGACCACCACCTATTATGGATATGGATGGCGAACTAACTCCAGAATTAAAGTCTCGTGTTCTTGAAGTAGAACTAAAGACAGAGGAAAAAAAAGTAGAGCACGAATTGGAAGATAACTGGAATTGTTGTTGTATAAAAAACAGACCAACCGACAGCCGACTTATTAAATACTTATTTCAAATGGGTATCATTATCTCCATTATAACCCTTTGTATCGTAAGGCTATCTGAAAAGAACTTGCCTTGTGAGGTCGCTAATACTTATGTCGGAATCCTAACACTATTGATTGGCATTTGCCTTCCATCACCTTCTTCAAAGAAGTGAGCACTCGTATAAGTGTATTTTATACCATGAAGCATCACTACCTGAGCACATTAAAGGAATGACTTCATCAAAACTAACACACCAATCACTAAAAGGTTTATACACACATTTAAATTTGGTTTCTATTCCTTTTTGAATACACCACACACAACTTTCATTTTTTTTATCGCCGACCCGTGAGTAAAAGTCGCAGGCAGTCCGAGCAGAAATATTAATTAATAAAAAGTTTATTAGCACTAATATAGAGGACATCATGGCTGACTATAAATATCAGCGGATTATTTTTCTGAGCAATGATTTTGCTGGAGGAAGCAAAACATTTAATAAAAATATTCAAATGTCATTCACACCCACCAAAATGAATGTAAAATTTATCCACTATATGAACGACCAGACCGAAATAAAAACCAGAATTCTTTATATGGACAGAATTGGAATTATTGGAACATTTGCGGACAGCACCACAGCAAACATTTCAAATCTCGGTTATAATTTGGGTGTTGTAGGATGGACTGACGGACAATATACATTTAAAGTCCTTGAAACTGACAGCGGAAATATTGACACAGGAAATTTAGCGGGAAGAATTGTTGTGTGTTTGGAATTTCTTGCTTAATAATGATATTTATCAACTACACTCTCGTTGCTACCGCAACTCCCGTTTGTTGATAAACATCGAACACCGATTTATTTTAAACCATAAAGAAAAAACGATGTTTTAGAATAAGAGAGAGTGCGACAGCACGAAGCGCAATTCTAAAATATCATGGAGAAGATAAACAATGTCAAGGTGAAGCCAGTAAAACAAGAGGGTGATGGAAACAAAAAAGCAAAAGGTCATAAATTATTTAATGAGCCGTATGCCAACATATTTCTACTCGCCCGTAAGAAGAGCGGGAAAACAACAGCACTCTTTGAAATACTGAAACGGACTACAGACAGAAAAACCCGTATTGTCATTATTGCTTCAACGATACACAAGGACTACATTTATAAAGCAATGGTAAAGCACTTTAAGAACAGAGGCAACCCGATGGCAATATATACCTTTCTTAAATCAGATGGTGTAAATGTCATTGATTATGAGTTAGACAAACTGAACAGACATGACGAGCAACACGAAGGAGAAGTAAAACATGACAAAGAAGAAATAGAGAAGCCACAATTTCTTTATTTCGGAAAGGAAAAGAAAAAAGAAGAAGGAGGTGAGAAGAAAGAGAGACCAAGTAAGTATATTTCTCCAGAGGTTGTTTTTGTTTTGGACGATTTAGGAAGTGGATTAAGAGACAAGTCCGTAAGTGATTTGTTAAAAAAGAACAGACACTATAAAAGTAAGGTGATTATGTCTAGTCAGTATTTGAACGACCTACGGCCAGAAGCCATTAAGCAGTTAGATTATTTATTAATCTTTCCGGGGCAATCTCAGGACAAAATGGAACTCGTGTATAAACACTTAGACTTATCCTTTGACTTTGACTACTTTCTTCAAAAGTATCACGAAGCAACAAAGGAGAGATTTAATTTTCTTTATGTTTCAAGTGTTGATGATGAGTTAAGAAAAAAATTTTCACAAAGATTTAAATGAATAAAAAATTTAAAATTAATTATTTTTTCTGTATTATATATTTCACTATCTTTTATGGTAGTTAAAACAACTCGTGTTGAAGTCATTCCAACAATCGGCAAACGAACTATTAACTCAAGCACAAACATGGCTGGAGGCAAAAAGAAGACTGGTCGCAAGAAGAAGCAAGGAGGCAAGGGACAGGCAGGTGGTAAAATCAACTGGCAAAAAGTTGGGAAAACGGTCTTTGCCGTTGATAAATTTCTTCGCGGTAATAAGTTAATCTCTAGGACTGCGGGAGCATTAAGTAGCGTCGGGGTTCCTTACGCTGGAAGTGTTGGCGCTGTAGCATCAAGACTGGGGTATGGTAAGCAAAGCGGACGCGGCCGCCTTGAAGTTTTAAAAGATTGCTATCAACTACACTCTCGTTGCTACCGCAACTCCCGTTTGTTGATAACCATCGAAAACAGATTAATTTTTTCCTAAAATAAAAAAACGATGGTTTAGAATAAGTGAGAGTGCGATAGCACGAAACGCAATTCTAAACTATCTATAGAATGGTCGATAAGACTAAAAATGTGAAAAGGGCAAAAATCCGTCCGCCGCGGGTTTATAGGAATAAAAGCGGGAAGCCGTATATTATCCAGAAGGGTAAAAAATATTATCTTAATTTCGGTAAGAAAACAAATGATATGAGCACACTTCAAATTGTTAAACTTTTTATGAAATACTTAAGCAGACCAAAAGCAAAGCGGACACCTAAGCGAAAAGAAAACTTAAGAAAAGTCCAGAGTTTGTCGGAGATTGAGCAAAATACTAGAACTGCCATTAATGACCACTTAGACAAACTCAGAAAGGAGAAATACGAAAAGATTGATGAGATTGACCAAAAAGAGGAAAAAGCACGAGTTGATGCTGAAGAAGAAAAGAAGAGGCTAGAAAGAAAAATCCAAGCCGATGCTAAGGAACTAAAAGAAACAATGGACAGGGAACATAAAAAGCAACTGGCGGAGATTAAGGAAAGACAGGAAGAAAAGGATAGGGAACAGAAGAAGGAACAGCGACTTATTCAGGAACTAAATGCGGAGCGAAGACATAGACAGGGTTTATTAATGGCTCCAGTAGCACCACCTATGATACCACCACCACCAAAAGGACGACCACCAAGGAAAACGAGAGGAGTTATTGTAAAGGATGCGGAAGAAGAGGAGAAGCATAAGCAAACAAAACGGGAAAAAATAATTGATGGTATGTTTGCTGAGACTATTAGAAAGAAACGGCGAAATGTACAACCTACTAATGAAAAGATTATCCAAAAACTAAGATTTATTGGGCATGTTATCCATGACATAAAACCATCAAGAGGTGGAAAAATAAACTATTCTGAAATGTTAAAACAATGGCTATACAAAAGTCCTATTATAACTGACCAAGTGTTGTTGAATTCACAACAAGCATGGGTTGAATTTGATTTATGGAGAGAAGGTGCGGTAGCAAAAAAGAAAGAAGAAGTAGATAAAGCCAAGGAGAACAAAGAAGAACAAGACAATAAAGAAGAACAAGTCAATAAAGAAGAACAAGACAATAAAGAAGAACAAGACAATAAAGAAGAACAACCTATTATACAAGAGCCTGAAGATGCGCAAGCAAATATGACTGAAGCAGAAACCGAACCAGAATCAGATGCGGTAGGAATTGGTAAAGTAGGTAAGGGGCTAATGACTAGTGAAATCAACGACATAATGAAAAAATATGGATGGTATCTCGGAGCAATAGCCAGTGATGAAATCTATAAGTTGAAGCCCGGAAGCAGAAAGCGATACGGATTTATTATGAATACCGACCCGAGCAACAAAAACGGACAGCACTGGATGGCAATATGGATAAGTCTAGATAAAGACAGGAGTGTTGAAGTGTATGACCCTTTGGCTGAATATCAACCGACGGAAGACTTTCAGCAACAAATGAAACAACTAATCGACCGAAGCCACCCCGATAGTTATTTGTTAATGAAAGTTAATCAAGTTAAACAACAATCTGATACGAGCGACACATGTGGATGGCACTATGCGGTTTCTTTTAGAGCGAGCAAAAGGAGTGCGATTTAAATTTGCCAGTGGCTACACAGACTTAAAAGAAGAAGAAGCAGAAAAATTAAAAGCACAGAATGGGTATGGTAATTTTGATACATTTATCTGAAATATTATTTGTGTAATATAACAATGGATTACAAAGGGGGTAGGTCAAGTAGTATCTATTACATAAATAGCAAAAATAGAATAACGGGAACAGATAGCGACTTTACACACGAAATCAATATGAAGGGGCTAGACAATCCCACACATTGTAAAATTCTTCATATCTATGTGCCGAAGTCGTATTACGTCCTTACAATAATTTTACATCATCCGAAGACGGGTATGAAACTTTAATTACGATACCTGAAGGAAACTACACAATGAACAACTTAAAAAATAAACTATCTGAGATACTGACGGCAGAAAGTCCGAATGATTATACTTATGTAGTCTCAAGCAACAATACAAACACGGAAGCGGAGGATGGAAAATTAACATTTAGTGTTTCAAATAACGGAGGTATTCAACCGCGGTTTATATTTGATGGTGATACCCGTATTCACGAGGTAATGGGGTTTGATAGAAACTCAACATATTTCTTTGCTAATGATTTTATTAAATCGCCAAATGTAATTATTTCAACTGGTGAAAAAACTCTGTATCTTCAATCGGATTTGGTGAATGAAGGTGATAATCATGTGCTACAAGAAATATACACTGCAAACGAAATTCCTTTTGGTTCTGTTATCTATGATGGAAGCGGGTCTGAGTATGGTAAAACATTGTCCGCTAATTCAAACAATGTATTCAGGTTTTACTTGACGGACGAAAACGACCAAGCAATAAATCTTAATGGTTTGGGAATAGTTATGACATTATTGGTTTATCGTGAAACTAATTATTTTAGTTTATTTAATTCATTTTTCAATTTGTTGAAATCCAAGTGATTGATACTTATTTTAATTATTTATTTTTTTCTATAAATATATTCTGCTGAATTAGTTAATTTACACTACTTCAAAAACAAAACAAAAATGCCTGTCCAATACGGCGGAGAAGTTACTCACAGCCAAAGCGAACTTATCCGCGGTAAGTATTCGCTTAACAAACTTACTGCCCGCGAAAGTCTTGCGATTGTGCCAATTACCACTGTCGGTGGAATTGAATCAACTTTTGAAATTCCTACTCGTCCTTTGAACCTTGCGAGGTCTGTGTTGCGATTTACCTACACACCTACTCGGGGTGGCGGTGCTGGAAGGTATAACCGAATTCCTATGGACTGCTTGCCAATGATTAAGACGATTGAACTACGAAGCCGAAGCGGTCAGTATCTGTGTAATCTTCAACATGTGGGAAATTACACTAAGATGATTTGGAAGCCAGAGATTTCTTACGATAGATTTATGGCTTTAGATAACCACGGGGCTGGGTCTGGTTATGGGGCTATGCTTCAAAAGTGTAATGTTGATAATCGTGCTACAACCGCCTTTAATGCTAACGTGTATGCTGGACAACAGGCGAGTGCTGCGACTGTAGCGGGTAGTATTGATACCGATGCTCATCTTCGGGCGCCATTGAATGTTTATGGTAATGCTATCGCAGGAGCAATTTCTCCGCCATCCGTCAATGCTCGTCGTAATAATGATTTGCTCATCGCTAACGGAACTGGTGTTTCATCTGTTGTAAATGTCTCTTATGAAGAGGCAAAGTATTTTGAAGGTGGAGCCGATAACACCGAAACTCCCGTTATCAATGTGTCTATTCCTCTCGGTATGCTTTTTGGAACCATTTTTGAAATTGATAAGACTATCGGTTTTAATGAAATTCTTGATTTGAGGATTGTGTGGGAGGGAACACAGAAAACCGTATTTTATGGAACTGATGCCCTTAGTGTTGCAGCAGGAGCGACCGCCACCGCAGCACCCGCAGAGGTTTCCAACCTTAACCTCTTTCTTGCTGTTGAAACTGATCCAAATGTTACTTTGGGTGTTCAACAAAAGATTGCGGGTGAAGGATTTTCTTTTAAGACTGAATACCCTATCTCTTGGAAAACTAATCTCGCGGCGGGAACTCAGTCATTTGTTTTGAAGATGAACCGCTCGCAGGGTGAGAGAATTCGCCGAATTTACACTAGCGGGTTTAATAATACCGAAACTTCAAACACCGCATTTGATTGCGATAACCGAGCACAGGCTAAGATTACTTCTTATTACACTACTTTGGATAGTAATAAAATTCAGCAGTTTGATATCACTTGCTCCCGTGATGAGGATTATATGCTTTTGAAGGAAAAGGTAAAGGGTTCTGCTATTTTGAACTCTAATGTGTATAAATATAACTGGTTCCACGTTGATTTCTGGGATCACAACCGCCCGCTTTATGACAAGCGAGAAGAAGAGGGTTATGAAGTGGCTGGTCTGTCCTTGGATACCGAACGGCGGTATGAATGGAGTGCGGAGGGAGCAGTCCAATTGAATTATTATACTTATGCTATTCTTCAGAGGACTATTGTTGTTAAGGGAATTGAAATTTTGATGAGTTGATATTTATCAACTTCGTAAAAACTAAAAAGAAAATAAAAAATATTTTTTTTATTAATATATATAATGTCTCACCAGAGAAATTTAATCGCACAAAATCCTGACAGCAAATTTGTAAATGTCAAAGTTGGATATGACGGGCACATTGAAACTAATCATATGAAGACTGCTTTTGGTGAAACCCTAACCAGTTCCTTAACACCTGTATTACAGGAAATCTTTCCATATACCATTAATACACGAATATGGACATTAACTCAGACAAATGCGAGTGCTTCATTTCTAAATAATATGGCAGAATTAAAAACGACTGCTAATGCTACCGCTGATGCTAGTATGGTAAGCAAAAGAAAAATAAAATATCGCACTGGTGTGGGTGTTGTAGCCCGCTTCACTGCTTTATGGACAACAGACGAAACCGAAGATTATTATTCGTGGATAGGTATCGGAGATAACGATTTATCTAATGGTTTCTACTTTTACAAAACTAGAGATGAAGGAATGATTATTCTACATTGTATAGGAGGAATCCCAAACGCATTTTATCAAGCGTACTGGGATGACCCGTGCGACGGAACAGGAGATATGCCTGT